>RPOG01005896.1:0-20841 GCA_008086565.1 Thalassoma bifasciatum
TGTAATCTGCTCGCTAATTCGGTTAAATGAGCTCTGAACTTGGGGATGGAAACCTTTTGGCTTAATTGTCTAGAAAACAGACTCTTGGATTTTGGAGACTTGGAACAGCTGCACGAATCAGAGAGTGAATATTTGTGGTAGATCAGATTTCAAGTCAAAATGAATAATATAGACAAGCAAGGATACAGGATGTTTGATCACTGTTTTAAATTTAGACAATTTGCTCAAATTAAGTGAAAACAAAACCTTTTCGAAATCAAATCCTTGCATCATGGAAAGTTGCCAAACACGTTCACTTTGTCTAATTTAAAGGTATCTGACAGATACTTTGAGCTTCTTTTAACCCCACAGCCTGCAGCCTGTGCCAAATTTTTCTCATCATTATCATCAATAAGTTCAAAGAACATTAAAAAAGTAATCACGTCCGGTGGTATAATTCATTTACCATTGATGATTTCATTTCCAAGAGATGTTATGAGAAATCTTTTAACGTGGCTGTCTTATAAAAATCAAATTGAATAAAACACATTACCAAGACACAAAACAGTCAGATAAAATTAATGGAGAGAGACAGTTGGCAGCGCTCCCATATCTGCAGAGAACGAGATAATTAAAATGGCAGGTTTGTAGTCTTTTCCTTCCAATACTCACTGATTCATTCAGAAAGCAACTATTTTATCATTGAGGTGTTCTGCCTGTGAGGAACTTTAATGATCAGCCACTTTTCCTCCCTGATGGTATTGTTTTCTCAAAAGGTTTACATTAAAGTTTCAGTTTACACCCCATACTGCGGCAAAAACAAATGTGGAGAAGACAAAAAAAACCCACAAAGCAATCTCACAACATTAAAACTTTTCCTGTTTTCTAAATGTGTTTGCATGTCTCTTAATTCCCAAAGACTTAACCTTCGCGTGTGTGTGCGTGTGTGAGGGCGTGCACGTCCTCGTGACTCTGCCAGTCTGCTTCATTTAGAAAGAAATTACATTTATGCAGCGTGTGTGGTAATTAGCATATTTTTCATTTGAGAAGTAACTGTGCTCCTCAGGCAATTACACCAAACTCCACGTCCACTGCACATGTGGGAACTACACTGCATTGATTTCAGATGAAGTCTCAAAGGAGGTGACACCAGCGAGCGCTGATGTGCCGTGATGACGTAAATGGGGTGTAGAGGTGTTAACTGTGTCAAAGAAAGAGTATGGCATGTATTTTTAAAATATGAAGGCGTAAAATGCATGAAAAGAAACAAAAAGTACAGAGCAAAGATGGGTTTTTTTCATGTGTGTTTTGTTTTTCATTAGATTTGAATTAAAAAAGCAAGAAGGCACATTTTAAGCTTAAGTGCTGAACAGAACCCAAAGCAGAATTAGAATGTGAAATCTGATGCTGATAAAGAGAAGGAAACTTAAGATTCGCTTTTTCAAAATCCAAAATGACAACTTATGATTGCACTTAAAGATCAGAACAGTCATTGGCTGAACCACATGGAGCAGAATTACTCTGAAAACAGGATGGATAGAGGACAGGACATTGACTGTATATAGAATGGACAGCGTGCTTCCGCCTGTCACCGTTCTACAATTTTGAAGCCAAAAAACCCTGTTTCTCTAGCCGCCATTGTGCAGCCAGAGTCTGCGCAGTAGAGAATTTCCGGTGGAACAGAGTAAAAAAGAGAAATAAAAATATTTATTTCTTCTTCTTCAGAAGGTTTAGTCTCCTTTTGGCTCTTTCCCGAAGTTTCTTATATCCCCGATAAAAACTACTCACGAACGGCAGCTGTCAACTATCGTAAAACAAAACTTATATCACGGTTTTTAATGTCCAATAACTAATGAGAAACCAACTTCTCAGGAAAAAAAACACCTGAACACCATGCAGTCAAATGACATCGTCATACTACCTTAGCGTAAGGATGAGAGAAACGTTTCTACGAGGTATCGTAATTTTTTTAAGTGTTCCCGGCTCATATCTGGAATACATGGGGAGGCGGGGCTTATGACCTATACTGCAGCCAGACACCAGGGGGCGGGGCATCTGCTGGAGGCTTCACTTTGAGCCGAACGTCGTTACGTCCACTCATTATACAGTCTATGGGACAGGAGGGTTTGGATGGAAGTCGACACCTCACACACTTTAGACCAGAGGTGTCAAACTCTTTTCGTTTAAGGGCCACATAAAGATTGGGTTAGATTGATAAATAGATAGAAGCTTAATTGTTCTTGTGTAAAAACACACAACGTAACTTTGTTTGCAGCAATCCTTTGACGTGTTCACATATCGGCAGCTATTATTGTTGAGTGAATGAGGGATATATTAATGCAACAAATATAATACATAAAAGATATAGGGCAGTACTGAGTGAATGAATAGTGTAAGTGCAGTGACTGAGTGTATAAGATGACCCTGATTATGAGACCATCCCCATCTTTTCAAGACCAGTCTTCAGAAAAAGACTGTGATGACAGACATTAGCTTCAAATAAACAATTTTTCCGTGAAATTCTGAGAAAATCATTGAATTGATAATAAGGGGCTGCTTTCATTTTTGGCTATGAATACAAACACTAAGATCTATATTTAAAATGTGACACCTAAACAAACCACTCATTTAGCAATTTAAATATTTTGTTTTTTGTAATTCATTAACCATAACATTGAAGTCAGTTTTCATTGCATCATTGAACATTTCACTCCATTACTTCATATTTTTGGTCTGCATGACCCTTATTTGACATCTCTACTGCACTGACCACCAATATCTTTAGACAGCTCCATTATTCATTATTGTAGCATTATTGATTTAGAGCACTCATAAATGAGGCTTCTGAAGTTCAGTCTCTGAAATAGTTTATAGCTGATAGATTTTTTTTCTCGAGATAACTAGAAAATGATCTCTGTATCTTGAGAAAGCAGAGCAAATTTATTGTAGAAAATTATGGTCTTTAAGGGCTGTGTCTGAGGTGTGATGTGTCATTTTGGATGTTTGAGGCTTGTTTGTGGAGACGGCGTAAGTGATTGAGTGTCTCTCGAGGGTAGAAAAGAGAAGCCAATAATTCACTGAGCTATTTTGATGACCCACTGAAGATCTTTCCATACCTCCTCAAGGTTTGCGTAGATTGTTGTGGAGTGTTCATATAACAGGTTCACTGAGAGGCTTTGGGTTGGCTTAGTCAATTACTTGCATCAGGTATGCATGAAAGTGGGAAAATAAGGCTGAGAACAAGACACAGAGGAGCACCAACTCCACCCATGATGACTGTTTTTATATCTGCTGCTTGCCGGTACACGCCTCTAAACGTCTCATGCATTTTTTACATTCATATTCTGCATTTATATCTTTTCAATATTGAATATTTAGGAGGCAAGGACAACTAATAAAGTGTTTACAGATGATAAACACTGAGGTGGGACGAGGATGGAAATAAAAGCAGCGATGTAAGAAAGAATGTGTCACAGTTTTCAGGCTCAGTGGACCCTGAGGGTTGTATCAGCAGGATATTAAAGAATTAAAAGAGGGGAGGAAAGATAGAGAGAGGGGGGATTTACCTTATCCCCATTTCAATCAGGTGACATCACTGCTGTGGTTTCATGAAGTGACTGTTCAACAAAGCCGCCCTAAATATTTGGGACATTTTCGTCCTTTTTGCAGGCATCCATCATGTTTCAAGGACATCTCCCCCACATGCCTTGTTAAATCTCCACCCCCAACTTTTTTTATGTTAAGCGACTCCCCGAAGGCCACTTTGTCTGAATACAGCAGGGGGTTTTCACTGCTGCATTACATTTCAGGGATTCAAACCTGACAGCACTAAAGGTGAATAAAAAGCAGCGATTTACCTCCACTCACTTTCACCTCCCTGAACCCTGAGTGTATGTAACGGCTTTAAACCTACACGTCACGTATCCCTCCACATGTGCAGTCTGCTCATGCCCCTGACATTTCTCCTGTAGTTATTCAAAAGTGCTCATCTGTTCTTTAACGCTCTGAGAAATGTTCTACCTCTCCTGGCTTTTTATTCTGATGCTACCTTTCATTAGAGATGGGATTTACGGCTCTTTGAGAGGAGCCGGATCTCGGTGAGCCGTTCAAAAAACTGGCTCCTTTGGCTCATTTTTATATTTATTAAGTTTTAAGACGCCAGCCTGGCCCTAACTCATTTTATCTTGGAAATAATCACTGGGAGGAATGAATTTACATATCCCACCATTATGAGTTTGAATTATTCTGAAATATTGATCTAACCTTATTGACGATTTCCACAGAAGAACATTGTTGATAATACAGAACAACAAAACACACAAACAAATAGATTGTTCAATAGACTGGTGGACTGTTCTATGGTGCATTTTGTTGCTCTGTGAAAAATGTTAAACCCTCTGAACGGATCGCAGCTGCAAATCTGTTCCCATCGTTCATATTAATGAGCCGTTCAAAAGAACCGGTTCGTTCGTGAACATCACAACACTACCTTTCATTACAGCGCTGGCATTGGCCGGTCTTCAAAACAAGCGAGGAAATAATTGCTGTTGCTTTCTCTTTAGACTAACTCTTGAAATTGCAGTGTCATCAACACGCTTGTATGCAATAACAAAGGCAATGGAGAAAAGCAGCCACATAGACTGAAAGGATATAAAAAGCATTAAATTCCAATGCAGACAATGAGAGCGCGTGAATGAAAGCAAATAATACATTCTCCACTCAAGACTCCCCCTCTGAAATCAGGCTGTGTTTCTTCTGAAACTCTGTCATGATACAAGGCTTCATTAAATGGCAGCAAAGAATGTCTTCAACACAAACACTCCCCAGTTTCTTGTTTAGAATAATGTGGCATCTCTACAGCAACTTCAGGGACCACAGAGACCGAGGAAGGGCAGTTTTAAATCATGGACTATTAAAAGCATGAGCGCTATCACTGCTACTTGTGCAGACGGCTGATATAATCCACATCCAGAAAACAGACAATCATGTTCTAAACACAGAGTACCTTTACATTTTCCATCAAGTGCACAAACAAAACCAAACTATCTCCAGGAATGTCTCACAAAACTTCATTTGGATTGTGCCAGAGTTACTTGTATAAAGCTAGAGCTCTGTACCATTATGTTTTTTCAAAGGGGCGAGCGGGGGCGGGGGGTGGTCTGGAGGAGCTTGTCCATCAATATCAAACTCGTAAACTTGTGCACGAACAACCTGACCCCTGTAGGTGGCAGTGGTGTTCCCTTTGCATGAGAGATCAGCAATAATTATGAGAAGAGATGACAGAGAGACAAAGGCAAAAAGACAAAGATGTTGCCAGTCGGAAAAGTTTATTTTATTTATTCATCTTATTATTTTATTTGTTGCACATATAAAAGCAACACAAAAGAAAAACAGAGCAAAGCAACAAACAGTTGCCACAAAGATGTGCAGAAGGGGCCAAGGTAACCCTTCAAGGCTTGTCGAGTGGCCTTCCTTAAGTCATGAGCAAAAAGTATAATATACTGACACACACATACATATACACATACATTCATTCATAAACATATATACACAAAGGTATCTATATAAACATATACATTCAAGATATGCTGTTCAGACAGATACATTACAGTTAAAGAAAGGGGAAAAAAATAAAAAAATCATTACAGTGTTAGCAAAGGTGAGATATGGGGAAAAAAAGAATGAAATAAGAAAAGGATTAGGATAATGTGCTGTTTACTTGGTCCAATAACAACTGTATGGTTCGTTTTTTGAATGACTCTAAATTGGTGCTGGTCATGATGTGAATTGGTAAATTACTCAGAGCGCTTACACTTAAACAGAGGGATGAGTCGTGACAAAAAGACAACTGAAATCATGTGAGGATCAAAGGATGGAGCTGCAGATACGAAAACTATTTGAAGCTAATTTTCTTAGTATTTTAAGTCAAAAATGGGTGATTTTGGTGAAACCAGTCTGTATTCTACTGTCGATTCCTAAACAACATAAAAGGTAGACACAGACTTTTTTGTCCTGATGAATGAAGAGAGTCTACACTTTCTTTTGGTAGTTTCTGTGTTTACGTAGCCATGGAACACAATATTCTGTGGGTGTTAAAAAAATGGTCAAAATGCTCTTTAATGTAACCTCATCCCATAAAGTATTTTAACATTTTAAACTTAAACTTGCATCTGAAGCAACACTTTCTTCAGCCACATTGTAAAAAATCTTTTTAAATGAACAATTTCTTGGGAGATACTGCTTTTACTTCACCATCAAGCCTGAAAGGAAACAAACTAAACCATCCTCAACACGTCATTAAATATTACTACTTGATGGTTTGTAAGCATAAACCTGGGAGCCACTGACTTAACTCGTACTCCAATCAGGGAAAGCAAATGTCTGTTACCAAGGTTGTGAACCAAGCACTTTACAACCTCTTGTTTTAACCCCTACGACCTCGTGGGAGGGGGGCCGTGCATGGACAAATGCATCAACGATACGCTTACAACTAACAGGCCTGTAGCAAGTGAATAAATCATCAGACCAGCTTACACAAGACTGATGACAGGAAATGCATTCAGCCAGTGTTGCTAAATAATGTACTCTCTCTCGTGAAAGCACCATTATGGCCACTGGTCATGTGTTTTATTCCACTATGGAGGTTACTCTGGTACAGTGTGAACTTTCACCTTCAGTTTGTTCTTTAACAACAGTAAATTAACAAGAAACTCACACTTAAGTCCAGTCAGTGGCAGTAATACAAGGGGATATAGATTGAACAGGTTCAAGTCGAGAAAAATTCTCTGTTGGACTCCCAACTGCTCAGCATTAGATTTTGGTTTGGATACTTTTTTTGTACGCTAACTTGGTTTTAAAGTGTGAGTCCTCTTTTTTTGAATCCCGCCATTGATGCCAGAATGCTGCAAAATGTGTAGAAAGGTTGGTTGAATTGAAGAAAGTTGGAAAAGAAAAAGAAAAAGCATTGTCATCTTATGCTGTATGTACCACCACTTTTTCACATTCTGGTGCTGCTAGCAGGATCAAAATTAGAGGATTCAGGCGTCTTTTTCTGCCTGATTTCATCATTAAAATCAATGTGCCAATTTGTCCCCTAACTTTAAGTGATTTTTTTCAACTAACCCTTTGCCAATGAACCATGTTAAAGATCTTTTTTTTTTTATGTATCCATTCCTTTCCTGGGAAAAACAATCTCCAGGGTATGAACATTTCAGGGCAGAAACTATATTCTAATTAGTTTATTTAGGGGTTTTTTTCCATGTATGTAGTTTATCATATGAGGTCTGTGTAGTCTTTAGATATTACAATTCATCTACTACTTATTTAACAAAGAGAATAAGATGTTCTGAGATTGTGTCATCACTAGATCTGCTTTGTAGCATTGTTTAATTTTGTGTGTGCCTGTCTCTTTAAATAATACATTTTGTGAAATTAAAAAAAAAAAAAAAAAAAGCCTGAAATAAATGCTACAATATTAACAGCAAAGTCATAAACTCATCTCAGCTCTCATCCACCTTATTCTGGAAAGCAGCCTTAAAACCCAGGAACACAAATCCTTAAGTGTATTCCTAAAACCTTCCACAGTCCTCTTACATAATTAACTAAAAGGAACATTAATGATTTAATGGTTGTTGTACGAGTGCTGAGACATGCAGGCCGCTCTTATATGTTTACCATAGAAGAGTAACTGCAGGACTTTTTGTTCATGAGCTAAGGTGGAAGCAGGAATTCAGATAATATATTAATAATACAATGGTGGTTGATGATTTTCTTTTTCCGATTACATGTGGTTATCGCGAGGACACAACCAGCAGAAGGTATCATGAGTTAATGGGGAAGGAAGTGACTGTGAGTTCATTTCCATATATTAAACTGCTGTGAGTTTAAAACTTTTCGGTGAAGGATGAATTAAACATTCAACAAAGGATTTGAGAGTTTAAATCTGACCGAATAAATTTGTTCAGTCACTGCTGTGCTAATGATTACAGATTGAGTTTATCTGATCGCACATTTGTTGAAATTCATCTTGATGCATCATGATGACCTTGTTCTTTCATTGCTTACTCTAGATAATCCTTAAATTCTGTGAGCTGCCGCGCAGTCAAACACAGATCATCAAACTCATCTTTTGTGAAAAGTTCTCGCTTGTAAAAACTTTCACAGTGATGAGAATGGCGTGAATGAGACAGGAGTTAATGTAGTTCAAATCAGCTGCTCTAGACAGGTTTTTTTTTAACAACTTTCAGGTCAAACCAAAATTCTTCAAACTTTTCCTCAAACTTAAAGGAGACATGGGTGTTCTCGCTCACAAAAACCTAACTTTTTTTTTCCCTTGAGTCAAAAAAATTAATCATTAGTCAGTACCTCTTCCTCCGCGTCTGGTTAGGTTCAAGCCCCTTAACTTGTCTTTCACTGTCTACTTCGCCGAGAGACACTTAAAGCTGACATAAATGTTTGAGGAAAGGAATCTTTAAGGGGACATGAGCTGAAGGTGATTTCTGGTGCATTGAGATTTGAAAGAAAAGAAAGAAAAGCCTCTTAGACAGAGTTTAGTGTCAGGCAAAACTAGAAAAATACCAGCACTGATACATTTCACATGAAGTGATACTGGAGAGAAACAGGTACTGGGCTTTATTCAAGTCTAAATTATGGGATTATTTTCAGTATGAAGCATAAATGGAAAAAGAAAGCTTGATTTAGAAGCACTTAGAAGAAATATATTAAATTATAGACACTAGAATCATTACAAATGACAAAATCAGTGCAAGCCTGCAGCAACCCTGTACATATAAATGCCTTGTTTCATATGTAGAATATCTGAGAAACGCTGACACAAGACAAGATCCATTTATGTTTCGCTGTTTTTACGGCTCACATGTTCTCTTCAGGTTTAAGCACAGCATTTATACAGCGTGGTGCATTGTAAAATATGTGCTTTAAAGCAACATGCTGCCTCACCGCTGCATGAATTTATTCATCTAGTTACACGTGTGGTCTCAGAGGAATCAAACCCCCTTCAGAACTGTACTCCTTCACTACGCCTCTTCCCACATGCAGACCCTAACTCCCCTTTTAATTTCCCAGCTTCCAGCCCTTTGAACCAAGTGCTGGTTCATTCATTAATATTTATTTCCCTTTACATCACTTTGATGGTGGAGCCTTTTAAATGTTTAAGTTGGTTCAGAGCCATTAAACAGTAATGCCCGGGTCTTTTAATTCTAATGTACACATTATGGCAAAGCCTGAACACAAGCTGTGTGGGGCTGACCTGCATCCTCGGCACCGCTGCTGTGGCCTTCTTTTTCATTTTCTATTGATCGCCATGTTGCTGTCTTAGCTTTAACTCCAAGGATTAAGGTATTGTTAAAGGTGCTATAGAAATGCATTTTCCTTGGCTTGTTGTTTCAGAGCATTAAGTCATTCCTCAGTCTCTGCTTCAAAGCTCCTTTCCATTATACTTGAGCTGAGAATGAACTGAGCTGAATCAAAAAAGCCTTTTCTTGAATTTTTCTTTTCTTTTGTAAAACATGCAGTAACCCCCTCAGGCTTCTGAACAGGCTTTAAATCAAACAGTCCAATAAAAAAAAAATCCCTTTTGATAAGAAAAGAATCCCTTTTGGGTTCTCTTGCTTTAAAATCCACAACCTGTGATGAGGGTCAGGAGATGACTCTGCTTCGAGAAACCTCGCTTTGCATCTCTGTGATGGTTGAGGCTCATGAGAGACAGATTTTTAAACGTGCCTGTGTTTCAAACTCTGTAGTTCCTGGGTATAACAAAGATTTCTGTCACCACACTTTAGGCAGCTCTCACTAAACTGAAGTAAAGTTCTATAGGTGAGATGTTGGAGCACCACTTTCATCCGGAAATTTACTAAAAGCACATTTACATGGCAAGGAAGGACCAGGAATTTTCAAGAGACGTAGGGCCTGACCTACCAAGGTCCCAAATGATAAGCGTTAAATTGCTGGTAGTATACTTGGATTGCGTGCTCAGTTGATCACAGGTACAAAAGTGGTGCAGACCACCCGAATTTAAAGAGGAGTTTGCATGTGCTACTGGCTATCCCCATGGCTGTGAACAAGAAATAGTGTTTGAAGCTGTGGAGTTGGAGATCTTGGTGGGGAACGCTGATAAAGAATAGAGACACTGAATATAAATCACGGCAGTTTCATTGGTGGTTGTTAAAGTTCAGCTTTGTTTGTTTAAAATACCCCACAATATTTAAGTTCATTCATAGTGTTGTGCCTCTTGGTTGTATTGCAGTAAAAAAAAAAAGCTGTGTTTTGAGTCATTTACTGTGTCCTGAGTACGTGGGCACTGGATATACTTGCCCATCCTGCATGACATACCATTCAACACTCAGAGCTGCACACCAGAAAAAATACTTCAGAAGATGTCGGCACTAACTGTGCTGGTGTGCTGGAACGGTCCAGACGCAAGAAAATGCAGCATTGTAAAAAGTTTTTCCATAGAAGACATGGCATGGCTCCTTTTTGTGACTGGCTCCAAATCAGCCCTCAGTTTATCCAGCAGCTCAAAAATGGAATTGCTGGATACAAGATATGTCTCTACTGTTTTTTATTTCTGACAGTCAAAATCTGTCAACACAGCCACCGAGGACTCTCTCTCCCTTGTTGGACATTGCCTCCTCCTTCTTGTGCCGGCAGCCATGTGTGCATAACACTGTGCCAGTTTGCACCTGCCTTACACCTGTTGTAGAAATTCATTGATCTGTCTGTAAACTGACAAAAGTAGACGCACTTAGAAAGCATTAGATCTTCATTAAATCTGCTGAAATCATGAGCTCATTACATAAAGTTTGAGGGCCTCAAACACCAAGGTCTACCCATAGCTCTTTTACAGACAGGCTTCCAAAGGGCTGACCAGTAAGAGTGAAGGTGGTTTGTGGTGCTTTACAGTGACAACAGCTATAATTAAGTGGTTCAGACAGAGGCTGAAACAAGATTTTCACAACCCCAGTGTGAAAAAATTGAGATTTCTTTACCTTTACATCACGTAAAGCTTCTATATAGGCCCAACAAACCTCCTCCATACTGCAAGAAAAACAAAGACTACAACCCAATACAGTCGATTTTTCTGTCTCTTAACCTGTTGGATAAATAGTTCATGGTCAATGTAGCCTGAGAAAAATCTTCTACTCTGAGCTTGTGTGAGTTTATGTGTGGCTGTGTGTGTCTAATACGTGTGTAAGTCCTTCAGGTAATACAATCTGTCTGCTGCCTCCCCTGTTCCCCAATTACCACAGGTAATTCTCCGGCCCATGTGACCACATCAAACACATGTCCCATTACCTCCCTGTTAGCCCTGCTCACTCTCAGTCCCCGCAGTCTCACTTCTTCTTCACTGATGCATCCTACAACTCTGTGTTTCTGTTATTCCTCCTTCATCTCCCTTTTTTTTTTTTTTTTTACTTACATTGGATATACATGTGTGTCGTCATAGCTCACATTCTTGGATATGGAGTCATAAAACAATAATGAGGTCTTCTTTTCTATAAGGGATCAATATTTCCAAATAGGACATTTCACACCATAGGACCATGCATGTTTTATGACCTGGTTCGAAGGCATCAGCTGGCCTTTGGGCTGGGAATCTGATCAGTAATTGGATTCTGGAGATGATATAATAATACAGTGTATGATGACATAGATTTAGCGAATCAATAATCTTTTTGATGTGATAGGGTTTCATCAAACAACATGTCTGTTTAAAAAGGTTTTTAATGTAATGTGTGGAGCTGGCGTGGTGGCTTTTGATCATATAGGTGTGGGAATTAAACACAGGGCACATATGATTGATCTTTATTTACACAATCCTGCAGTTAATAGCTGTTTGCTGTTCGTGTGTGGATTAATGGGGTGCTGCATGTCTAATGATTTAATTTAAAGAGAGTGTGGCTGAGATATTGTGACTCATGCACACATTAAAGACATGTGAACATATATTTCTGTATGTGGCATGTATGTGCTCTTGGAAGCCTTTTAATCCCTCAGGATCTAACACCTTTTCCTCTACTAAAGGTATGAAAATGGTGTCCAAGCGTCAACAGCTTGGACACAATAGGCAAGTCTATCCATATAATTAATGCTTCTAATCTTCAGTACCTTAATTTATCCAAGTGTTTTTGTATCTCTTGTAATTATGGAATAATAAAGTCTTTGTATTACAGTATTGCATAGAACGAATACCCCCGCCACAACGAGAAGGAGGTTATTAAAGCTCATAAAACACTGGGATTATGCTCTTTAATGTGCTCCAATAACATTACTGTATTGAATGGATTTCTTATTACCATACAAAGAGAGGTAAGAAAAAAACCAGCAAAACAAAGTATTGTAATGACTACTTTAAATACATACAAGTCTAGTGAGAAACAGAGAGCCAGCTAGCATCGAACAGCTGAAAAATTGCATCTTTGGTGAGTTTGTTGGGCAAAAGACAGCAGCATTTAAACCATTTGATTACCTTCCTATACATATTACTCTGTATATAAAGTCTTAAAAGGTTATGATCCGCCACAATTAATTTGCTCATTTTTATCGAGAAACAAAGCTTGTTTTATTGAGATAACGGGAAATATCTAGGCTTTAAAATGTGTCCCTTTAAAAGATCACATAGAAAGTCCTTACAGTCCCCTTGAGGCAACCTGGAAATACTGAAGAAATGGAGATTTGTTGACGAAGATCTAAAATATTAAAACACGATACATTAACTGTTCGCTGTTTAACTTTGAGTTATGAGCGGTAAAAACCGTGGATCGTAGCGTCCTTAAATCAAACTCAAACAGCGTAATAAAGACACCAAAATGATGTTCACTGTGTCTCTTGTGTATGAGAGTAAATGTGCACGTGTGTGTGAGAGAAAGTGTGTGTGTGTTGCATGTTTCCTCAGGCTCAGATTGTCAGGGCAGGTGTAATCACTCAACTGTTGAAAACCTGTCTTGCTTTTAAAAATGGGATGAAACACAATTATTTGAGCTGCTGGAGTAAATAAAGTATGCAGAGCTCCATGTGTCAGCGTGTGTGTGTGTGTGTGTGTGTGTGTGTGTGTGTGTGTGTGTGTGTGTGTGTGTCCGTCACTTCATTAATGAGCACCTTACAGGCAGGTGCAGTGATGAGGGCTGCTGCTCCCCCCTCAACATCGATGAGAAATGATAGTGGCAGCACAAGATCTAATTATAAACTGGGTCTTACAAACTGTGTGTGTGTGTGTGTGTGTGTGTGTGTGTGTGTGTGTCCCTAAAAGCCTCTAAGGAGAAAAGCCTGGATTCTCCTGGAATTTTATCTCTTCTTTCATGTATTTCTCTTCTTCATGAAGGTGACGCTTGGTTTGTCTTGTGCTTCCTCCTCTTTATCCTCCACCCACTATCGGCCACTATCCTCAACACCCCCAACCTCCACCCCCTAGTGACTGCTTTTTTTTTTTCTCTCTTTTTTTCTTCCAAGAAGTTGCAACATGACCATCGGGTTGTCATGGTTATTAAAGTGTAGCAACAAGACTCTGAGAATCTGTTAGATCTATTCTTTAAAATGCACGTGGGAGGATGTTTGTGCATGGCAGAGTTAGAGTACTGAGTGTTCCTTCAGACACCCACCCAGAAGAAAGTCTTTTAACATTCTCAGAATAGATTCTCAAAGTGTGCACTTTGTTTGGAGCTCGTTACAATGCAGTGGATGGATATTGTTTGCATATGTGGCCCCAGGAAACCTTACATCCAAACTAGTCCAGTCCCAGAGGTCCTAAGCTGGATTTGAGAGGTTTCCAACACCGTTCAAAGAAAGAAATAAGCTGTTTCTTCATGACCGTCTTCATATTGTAATTTCTCTGGAATTGTTGCTCGACAGAGAAGTGGAAGAAGTCAAGTGTGAATGTGTTATAGTTCAATAACAGGTTGCAGTGTCACTGTTTCTGCAGCCAAGAGTTTCATAGCGCATCTTTTGTGGACACTGACACTGAATGGAGGCCACCTATCCACGGGGCAGTGCCTCTCCCTTGTGGCCCAATTATTGAAAGATGTTTATTAATGTGCCCACTTGGGAGCCAAAATACGCCCTCAAGTGCCCGCCTCATGGAGCTAAGATACTCAAAAGTTTACTCAGGGGCCAAAATGTATACGAAAGTGTCCTCTTGGGAGTCAAAACATGCCCTTACGTGTTTTCTGTAACGATAAAACGTGTACTGAGGTGCTCTTGAGAGTCATGCCCATGTCAAAGTGTCCTTCTTGGAGCCAAAATATTCACCAAAGTGTGTTCATTGAAACCAAAACAAATGTTGAAGTGCTCCTCTAGTTGGCAAACTACACTAATCTGCACCTTTGCCAGGTAAATATTATATAAATTAATCATGGGAGCCAAAACACATGCTTAAATGTTTTCTTGCAAGCTAAAACATGCTGGAGAACTGAGAGCCGAAATATGCCAGTGTCCTTTTGGGAGCTAACCTGCACTTTTGGTGAGTTAAAATATGATAAACTGCCCTTCCAGGATAAAAAAAACTTGCGAAAGTGGCAGCCAAAACGTGCTGAACTGCTCTCTTAGGAGCTGAACACTCTCTTAAGTGTCCTCCCTGAAGCAAAAATGTGCCCTAAGTGCCCTTTCAGGAGCCAAACGATTGCCTAAGTGGCCTTATTAGTGCCAAACTAGCACGATGATGCCATCCCTGGGAGCCAAAACACAGTAAAGTTGCCTACTGTTTAGTGAACCACAGTAATCTTGCTTCTTGAGAGCTGCAATAAACACTCAGGTGCCCTTTTGGGAGCCTAGACATTTGCCAAAGTGCCTTCTTTGGAGCAACAATATGCTTAAGTACCCGATCGAGAGCCAAATGCTTGCTGAAGTGCCCTCCTTGTTGCCAAACTTGTGCTGAAGTTCCCTCCTTTGAGCCAAAACAGATGCTCAGGTGTCCTCCTGGTTGGCAAACCACACCAATCTTCCCCTTTGACTGGTTAAATAATGATAAACTGCCTTCCTAGGAGCCAAAACGTAAACTCAAGTGTTCCTCTGGGGGCTAAAACATACTAAGGTGTCCTCTTGGGAACCGAAATGCACGTTGTATGTGCCTTGTTTCCTCTTTGGCCCCAGTCCTTCAAAACATCTGTGCACACCATTTCTCCTTTTAGAGGTTTAGGGGTAACAGGGGAAAATAAAATCCACCCTGAGAAGTCTTTCCCAGATTTCATGTCAGTCCTGAAGAGATGAGACATGAAACCCCGAACCCTCACATGTGAATCTCATGGTAAAGTTGGACTGAAAGTCTGAGGATCACCAAAAGCCATCAGGTTCAAGCCTCTGGGGATCAAATACTTGCAGAATTCATGTCAATCCATCCTGAAGTTTTTGATCTACACCTGAAGAGATCAAAGTGGTAGAAGTGGTGAAAAGCCTGACTAAATCAAATCAAGAAGTTAAATTCCACATTTGAAGCTCTGTGAATGACTGCAGTCGACTCCTTATATAAGACGACCGGGCAATGCAAGCAGATGAGAAGCTGAAGCAGTGCAGCATGAAAATCAGCAGCTGTAACTCCTCCTTCACCTTGGTGAAAGTAGATCAGAAGCTACTTTGATATTTCTGCGTGGCTGTACTGCTGATTTCATGCAGAGGAAGCTGCGGTTTCTTTTGCAGGGACCGATTTTTTACATCAACAGGTGACTTTGAATGTATGATTGCATTGTTTGCAGAAGATTTTATCAATGTTAATTCTTCCTATAATAAGCAGAAATTCCTTTCTAATTGCAGGACAGCAGTAAAGAATCCCCCCACAGGTACCTCTGCTATAATGACATGTACAATGGTGGACAATTAAGTGTGCGGTAATGATTATTATACTGTGGGTGGTTTCCAGCGGCCTGGTGCCATAAATCTTAATTTGTTTAATGCCTGAAGTAAACCCGTATTCAATACTGATTAAACTTAAATTTAATTCTTCACCTAAGGTGCAATACAACAGAGAAGTGATTTAAATGGAAATTTGCTTATTCCTTTTTAAGCACTTGCATGTGAATGGAGATTAGTATTTAATTTCAGAGTTAAGGCGGGTCTTAGGAAAGGATTGAACGGTGGCTCAGACAATGAAAAATGGCACTGAATGAAACAGTTGCTTCATAAAAATAAGCGTGTAATGGATTTAATTTGACCGTAACCTTAAACAAGGGTTGTTGTGACATGACATATCAGCTCTTTGCTCTTAAATCCAGCATTGAGGAAGACAAATTTGAAACGTGATGCTTTCAGAAGTGTTTGGACAAGGTTACAATCACTGCTCTTCAAAAAAAGCATCCAAGGTCTACACTCCAATTACAGAACCAAATACCACCAGAGACAGCAGCACAAGCTAAACTCAATATTAATACTGAAATGAAAAGCTTTCTGCAATATCAAGATAGTTTTAATAAAAGCTTGAAAGGCAAAACGCAGACACAAGAACCAGTGACAGAAACTCACACATTCACAGATATTATTGAGTTTCCGGAAATTCCTCGGCGACTGCTCCTCTGCCTCAGAGATGATTTTATCATATAATATTTTCCACTCCTTGCACACCAGAGAGCTCCTGAGCAGAGGATATTACAAGCAGAACTGATTCAGTGGAACCATAGTGCCCCCCTCTGGTGAGAAATGATAACCACACACAGCAAGGTTCATGGTTTCTTAACCTGCTGCCAAAAGATGGACAAGACCTTTGAGCTCCCACAGTGAACAGGTTTTTGTCACAGAAGTGTCTCCAGTCTTTTATTTTCCTCCTTTGTGTGAAATGTGTGACAAGAAGGGTTGGATGCTAAAAGAGAAAAAGAGAAAACAACCTCATGTAAAGTCATGCACAGAGCCCACACTCAAGGCCGTAAGTGAGAATAAACTGCAACTTGTGTGTTTGAGTTTTGTTCAATGATCCCGTATAAGAGGGAAAAAATGCTTCAAAGTTGCTTTGTCAAAACAACTGTTTGGGTTTAATGATGAAATCAGCTTAAATATTTTCTTATTTTTATTGTTGGTGTGTATTTCTTTTGTTTCTGAAGTAAACACTCCCCCTTGGATTATCCTTTTCAATGAAAAAGCAACATGTGACACTTGTAAGGAAATGATAACTTTGAGACATTTTGTCTCCTAACATCCATTTCTGACCTCATTTTAAGTTGGTTGTGCACTTGAATTTAGAAAAGTGTCACTTTATATGATAAAAAATGAGTTTAATAGACTTAAAACAAAGGAGACATCACGGAAGGTTAAAAAGATGCTACTTTTGAGCATTCTCAGCATGAACTTTATTATACAAAACTTGAAAAATGTGGCTTAGAAAGACTTTTACCAGCTTTTTTCAAGATCTCTATAGTTTAGATGTCATGTTTTACTTAAAGATAGCAAGAGTTTTTTGCTTATTAGAATCAAAAAATGATTTGTTTTTATTTTTTCAACTTACTTTTGGAGTGACCTTTTTTCATCAAGGTATTCAAAAAGATGCACTGTAAAAATTGATATCTGAGAAAGTGCTTTATTTTCAGTCAGAGATTACTTTTTAGTCTTGATATGAGCCATATCCAGCTGACAAGCCCAGAAACATGTCTCATTTCAAGACATTAATCAACAAAAATGATGTCTGAATTGCTTCAGGGACATCATTTTTGTCTTTAAATATCTAGAAATAAGACATGTTTCTGGACTTGTCAGTTGAATGTAGCTCATTTCAAGTTTGATACGACAATTTTTTTATGAAAAATAAGACTGCTTAGACACTTGCTTAGATTTCAGTTTTGCCATTGTGGAAAGCAGATCTTCACTTTGACAGGATTTTTTTTTTGTTCAAGACAACTTTTGTTGAGTAAATAAATTCTGATTCCAAGAAAACACATTTGGAAATGACTGATTTTGTTGCTTATGATCACTGATTTCGGTAATGTATAGCTTTATCCAAGGGCATAACTTCCTGTTCACTATACATCATCACCTCCTCAAAGAACTTTGATTCATTTATGTTTAATTAAAAACCTTTACCGTGTGTTTCACTGGAGCAGAGTAGCTCCTCTGTCATTCCTGATTTTGTTCAGCTAAGACGTTCAAAGTTTTACTCTTTTAGTCTTCTTTTATCGTCTGTATTTGTTTTGCTGCCTTGAAGTGGCAATCAAATACAGAAATGCCTGAAAAACAGCAGAAATCCTCCCCAGTGACTCACCTTTTTATGTGAAAAAACTCGAGTTTGTTCCAAGTCCTTGTGACTTCAGATTTAATCAGACTCTTGGAGTGGTTAGGTAACCTCCCTCTGTTTTATCCCCATCCATTATGACACATCAGACACAGTGAGTGTACTAAGTAAGAAGACAACTTCTCCATTAAACAGACCATGAAATTGATTGTGTGCTATTATGTGGATGTTTTCCACTTTCAGCGTCCAAACTTTAATAAAGACATGAAGGATCACAGTGGGTTTTTATGGGTGATTTAAACTCACTCTGAAATTATGGTCAAGTTACCGCCCGCCCTCTCTGCTCCCTCCTCATCACCCCTTTCTTCTTCTCTCTCCACCTAACGACGCAAAGTCTCCCCCTCTGGAAATTCTTCATTTTTTCAAGGCGGGCAGGGGTGAAACCTGACATCTGAGAGCCGGACACAGCAGGGGGGCTTCAGAGGGGGAACAAAGGAAGACTTTTTTCTTTCTTTCTTTCTTTCATAAATGAGCAGCCATTGGTTCCCCAGATCACTATTTCATCTCAGGATCACAGGCCTGATGGAGAAAATGAAGAACAGGACATGACAGGGGTTAAAAAGAGCTGTGACTGGTCAGCACCTGCATGGACATCGATCACAGAGGCTTTGTCGCCCTCTGGTGGTTCAGAGTAGATCTAACAGGTCTCAGCTGGCCTAAAATAAAAACTTTAATGACTCCAGAATCACTTTATTAGACCAACTTCCATCCATCCATACAGTGTAACAAGTGGATTTTAACCTCGTTGTGTCTATAAAAAAGAGTCAAATGTGACCAACCAGCTGCTGTGAAAGCCAGACCTGACTAACCAGCTTCAAAGGTAATAAATAAATAAAGCAAATTTTAACAGCATAATATGAAGCTTTTTATCAGATTCTTTCATAGTTGAGCTAGTTATGATACTTCAATATATTTATCATTTTTTTACAAATATTTTTGGTGCATTCACCACTTTCAAGCTTCATCTCTCACTCCTCCTCTGCATATTCCTGTTATCTGGCTGGTAAATTATGTACTTTTCATTGACATTGAAGCAAAACTCAACATATAATAACGTTGTTTTTTCACACTTGGTTTCATGTCGTATTGACCTTATTCACTGTAGTTAAAAGCTGTGTTTTTATGTCCTGAAGTGTCTGTGGAATTGGTTAACTTAACTATATTTAATTGATAACAGATGCTTATTATTATTATTATTTAATAGGGTTAGTTTACAACGGATCCAAAAAAAAAAAAAAAGAAAATCCAGATACAATGTCCAGTTGATTTGGAGCAGTTTTAAAACTTTTTTATATCCATGAAGCTTAGGTTGACATTTATCTGAGTCATTTTTGAGACAGGGAGGGAAAATTTATCAGAAGTGATAATAATACTGCTGTGAATTTAGAAATCACAAACAGGAAAACAACATGAACTAAACTTATTCACTCACTGTGATTTTCTGATGTGCAGCACTTTGGTAACAGCATTGTTTTTTAAATGTTCTATGTAATAATAATAATAACTTTATTTATAGAGCACCTTTTAAAAACAACAGTTCGCAAAGTGCTTTACAGCCAGGACAAAATCAACAAACAAATAAACAAACAATCAACAAACAAACAAGCAGTGAATCAAATAGCGTGCGACAATAAAAATTAATAATCATATGGACCAATCGAAAATAAAAGAGGAGAGAACTCAGGCAGTGCAAGACCCTATGCTGAGACCATGAGGACTAGAGGTGAGAAGAGTAAAAGAGCAAACAGGAACAATATAGAGGATAAAAACAACAATGAAATATAGTAGTGAATAAATAAGGTAATAAAAGGATAAAACAGCCTAAAAATTAAAGTAGAAATGAAAACTGGAGCGCTCAACTCATTGAAAATAATTGAATAAATAAATAAAAACATAAATAATTAAAATAAACTCGTAAGTGAATGAATAAATAAGGAGGTAAATAGATAGATAAATAAATAAGTGAGTCAGCTCTGTAACAGGGTGGTAAAAAAATACAAAAGACAACAATAGAGAGGTGAAGAGATAGACACAGTGATAAGAATAGGAAGAATAGGAAGAAGAGGAAGAAGACGACATCACATAAAAGCAAGACGGTAAAAGTGTGTTTTAAGAAGAGATTTAAAAGATGATACCGAGTCTGCTAGCCTTATATCCTCGGGCAGGTCGTTCCAAAGTCGAGGGGCCCTGATTGAAAAGGCTCTGTCTCCCCTGCTTTTCAGCCTCGACTTTGGAACGACCAGGAGGTTCCTGCCCGAGGATCTAAGGCTGCGGGCTGGCTCATATGGGGTTAAAAGATCTGAAATGTAACTAGGAGCCAGCCCTGTGCGTGCTTTAAAGGTTATCAGTAAAATCTTAAAATCAATTCTAAAACTAACGGGGAGCCAATGAAGGGATGCTAAAACAGGAGTTATGTGATGTCGTCTGTTAAAACCTGTGAGAAGCCTGGCTGCTGAATTCTGTACCAGTTGGAGGCGGGACAATGATTTTTGGTTGATGCCGGAGAGGATGGAGTTGCAGTAGTCCAGTCGGGAAAAGATCAGGGCGTGGGTTATTGTTTCGAGGTCGGTATGGGATAGAATGCTTTTAAGTTTTGAGATGGTGCGGATGTGGAAGAAGCAGGACTGGACAACTTTGTTTATGTG
>RPOG01005897.1:3422-28033 GCA_008086565.1 Thalassoma bifasciatum
TGAGGATGAACAGACTATTTCACTTTAATTGTTTGCGATAAATTGCTTACTCTTTTTTTTTTTTAGTTTGGTTCACTGACATTTTCAGAACATTCTGGTTCTGCTCGGATAAAAACCCAAAGATGGTCTTTAGTATCAGATGACGCAGCTCCACTCAGATGAACTCTTGATGTGAAAACACCGTCTGGCTGCAGAGAGACTCTCACCTTTCACTGCAGCTCCTAAAAACAGACGTTTCTACTGAAGAACAGCAGAATCTTCATTACTGCTCTGCCAGATCCAAACCACTCATGACTCCATTAAAGTTTGAAATTACAAGCCTGAACAAGAACCTCTTCTTATTGGTTATTCACCAGTCTGTTCACACACCCTCACCCCTCTGTTTAATAGGAGCCTGAAAGACTGGTTTATCCAGCAAAGATGAAGCGGTCAGTGCTGCTCTGTGCTCCTGTGAGCTCGGGGGGGGGGGTCCACACACACACACACACACACACACACACACACACACACACACACACACAGACAGAGCTCTGCTTGGGGTAAGATATACACTGAAGAGACACGCTGGGAACATTAGACACAGAGGACTCTTAAAGAACCTGAGAAATAAGTGTGAACTTCACTGCAGCAGGTGCAGAAACAAACCTTCACTTGAATAATCGTCTTTTTTTCTGTCACTTCTCAAACTGCTGTGATTTGGTTGTGGTTTTTCAAATGCTAATGTTGCTCTAAACAGATTGTTAAAGTAATTTCATCCTGAGTCCAGAGTTACTTTGACAAGACGAAGTCATTTAAAGGTTTGTTTGATGTCTTATAGCTTTGTTTAAAAACGTTTCAGAGTCCAGTGGCAGAAAAAAAGTGGCTGATTATGAATTCTGCTGTGGTAATTCATTTTATTTCTCTTTTGAAATGCTCACAAAATAAATATACCTTTGAAGTCTTAGCTATTAACTTGCAACAGAAGCATATTTCTGCCAGTTGTAAAAAATAAAACAAGCTTTGTTGAGATTTTATTTCTGCCCATATTGAGGCGAAATACTGAGGAAAAAAATTCAAATTTATAAGATTAAAAAGTAAAAACTGACTTTTCATGTCATAATCATGACCTTTTTTTTCTTAAGATTTGACTTCGTATCTCAAAGTGTCAGCATTTTCTCACATAATGTTAAATTTTTGACTTTTGATCTCCAGATTTTGACTCTTTTTCTCATACTTTTGAGAAAAACCTTAGTATTTAGACTTTTTATTACACAATTCTCACTTTTTCATATCACATTTGTGTTTTTTTCCAACATTTAATCTCAAAATTTCAACTTTTTATTCCCAAATTATTCTCCCACAATGGGCCAAGAAAAAAAAGATAGTCTCAAAATAGTCAAATGTTTATATTCATTTTTAAACTTGTATAAATGGGCTTCCCGAATTAAAAGTATTTTAAGATTGAATATTTATTTATCTATTTATTTAGCAGAATATACTTGGACTCTATGAACGGCAAATACCCTTTCAGTCCTTCAATACCTTTGAAACACTAATTGTGGCGTTCACGCAATAATCAAAACTCGGTTCCTCATTTTAGGTACATAATAATAGGAGGGATGAGTCTATCCCTGCATACACAGACAGACAACATGAATATGATACTTTAATATCTGTTACAAAACAGAAAACTAAAGAGATAGATTACATATCTTTAGTTTTCTTGTTTATAGGTCATGTTACTTATGTAGGGATAAACATCACAAACCCATTCATCAATAAACTCAAAAAAGGCAAATCAGCAGCAGTTTAAGGGTCATACAATCAAAATTCTTGCCTTCCATACAACTCGAAAATCTACGGTGGCCTACAGGTGCAAACACTTAGCAAATACAGAATACTAACCTTTTCTGTATTTGCATCACTTTTCTGTTTTTGCAGCGTTTGCATCTGTAGGCCACCATACAAACCAACACTTATGCAAAAAAAAAAAAAAAAAAAAAAAATGGCACAAGTGCTCCTGGAAATATGAGTTTTACTGAGAGATAAAAGTGCTGCAGCTGATAAGTTCAGTGCAAGTTCTTTGGGGAGTCTACTGATCCTTTTTTACAACCTGCACACAGTTTTCCTTCACTTCCTGTAATCTAAAACGATCTGCAGGTTTAAGGTGATAAGATCCTTCTAGAAACAGGTTGTGGTAGAAGAAGTAGAAAGACAGAGATGAAGAAGAGGGAGCGATTTTCTTCGGGAGCTTATTGAGCTGTCAGGTTCCAGATTCAGTTCACAGAGAAAAGTTTCTCTCCGTCTTTTACACGAGTTCCCTGCATGATGAGCCGACTTTGATTACGACCACATCAGGAATCCTGTCTGCACATCAAGTCAGGCTTATATTTTATAAACCGGTCAATGACAAAAAGAGGGTCTAAAAACATATTTAGTTGACCAACATTTCAAAGTTTTTAGGTTCATTATTCTTTAGTATTTTTAATTTGAGCACCCAAAAATGTCAGGTGGCGCAACCAAATATATGAAAATATATTTATATGTTCCTGTTATTTTTTCTGTGTGAAATTATTGGCAAGTATCTCTCAAGTGTCTGTAGTGACTCATACATTTTCATTTTGTGTGTTTCATTTCTTTTATTTGTGAATAAGATAAATAATTTGATGTTAAAATAACATTTCACATTATTACATTGGTTGTACCACCTGACATGGAAATTGTTCCAGTCACCAATGAAGTGAAAAAACCTTTTTTATCAGTATTTCAGAGAAATCTACAAACTTTTCCACTTGGTCACAAATGTCATTTGGGCTCCTCTGGATGATGCAGTTTCCTGTTTCCTGTTTTATTCTCTTCACTTTAAAATAAAAGTCTAATGTTACGGTTGCACCACCCTGACATTTGACAAGGTGAAAATTACGGGACAAAAGTTTTTTACATTTCTCAACAGCTTTAAAATTCTTTTTATTTGCAAAGAATGTTTTATTTAAAAAGGTTCAAGCATAAAATAATGCCACTGTATTTTTAATTTCCATTTACAATAACTGACATTCAATTTTTAGAGTTTAATTACTGTGGATACTTGTCAGGACGGTTGCACCACCTGACATTTTGGGGGTTTGAGGAACCAAAACACAAAAAAACATGTTATATTTTAATAGTTTAAAGATGTGTTCAAATAACACAGGTTTCATAGAATAAAGAAATACATGTGATGAAATACTCAATTCATGATGGAAGGAAATATTGCACTCAGACACAAAAAAAGGGACGTCATGTCATTGACCCAAATACAACAAAGTGTTTCTCATTCACACAAAAGTTGTTGCACATAAACTGCACAACACATGATGAATATGTGCATGTCACTTTTGTCTTTATCTCATAATGGAGCTGAAGAGTGTGTATGCAGAGGATGCTAGAGGTGAGAAAAGTGTGTCCTTCCTGGCTGTGCTCGGACATCAACGAGAGCCATTAGACTCTTTAAATGAGGTCGTTAAGCTGATGAAATGAAGCCGTATATATCTGAGAGTGAAACAAAAGTACGAGCTCCCCAAATCTTATCCACTCAAAATCTCATTAAACTCTGACTGGAGCTGAGACTGTGTGAGACATTTAGATTTTAGCAGGAGTCACCGTCTGCAGACAGTTCAGCACGTCCGCTTTTCAGGCTCTAATAAACTTTAACACCGGCGATAACTACAAAATACAACGTCCTTGAATGTAGCTCTTGATAATGCAGCCATTAGGACGTTTGGAGTTTTATTTTCCTCCTGAAATCATTAAACCTCAGGTGACTCATCAGAGGAGAAGACATTATCTCTTAACAGATTTATATTTACTGAGTCATTCGAACCAAGGGAGCTAAAGTTGTCCATGAGCAGGGAATGAACACCAACCTCTGCTTCAGAAACAAGACAGAAAGAAAAGTGTTTAACTGTCCTCTGCAAAGATGTGACTGTTTTGAGTATGTTCCTGCAAAGACAAAGCATGCACACACTTTCTTTTCTTCTTTTTTCTTTCAGACATCATGTTTGTCAATGCTAAAGCCGCCTTTTCTTATGAGAACTCTTTCAGTTCTTCAGTTTAAGTCTGATTCATTGCAGGAAGTCGAAGCATTGATGGTCAAAAAGGATTATGACAGAGATTAGCGTACAACGGGAGCAAAACACTCAGATGAAACAAAGATAGAGAGAGAAAGGGAAAAAAGAAAGACAGAAAGCCAAAGAGAAGGAGAGAAAGAGAGAAAACTCATCATTATTCATCATTTATTGTTTCACCTCGTCTGTGAGCCGCCTCGACATGCTGAGAAGAATCACTTGGATTAGAGACAAATCCTGCTTTAGTGCTGATGTAGGATTATGACTCTGATTAAAAATGCTCTTCTTTACGTGGCTCCGCTCTCATGAATCAGTCAAAGGTGATGGAGCCAAAAAAACGTGACTGGGAATTAATCACATCCCACCTTTGCAACCTGTGCAGAAACAAAGATGTTCCTGCATGACGGAAATATCTCTGACCAGTGCAAAGACTGAGGAGAAATGAGCAGCATTTAGCAGGAAAAACTAAGTAGAAATGGAATTAAATATCCGTAAAGATGCCAATTGATGTGCAGAATTCTCTGTGTAAAGAAATTACAGTTTAAATGTGCAGATAGAAGACAAAGAAAAAGGGCGATATACTTTGGTAGCTGGCAAACAGCACTGATCTGCTCCTTTGGCTGGTTAAAACATGATAAACTTTCTACTATAAGAAACCAAAATATGTGCTAAAGTGCTCTCTATCTCACACTTAAGTATCTGCCAAAACATGGGTTGAAGTGTACCCAAAACTTTTCTGCCTTTTTGGTTGGTTAAAACATGATAAACTGTCCTCCTTTGAGCAAAACACATGGTTGAGTTTCTTCCTGGAAGCAAAAGCATGTGGTTAAGTGCCCTCAACACTTATCTGCCCCTATGACTGGTAAAAAAAAAAAAAAAAATCTATCTACAGCACAGGCCAAAAGTTTGGACACACTTTCTCATTCAATGTGTTTTCTTTATTTTCATGACTATTTACATTGTAGATTTTCACTGAAGCATCAAAACTATGAATGAACACATGTGGAGTTATGTACTTAACAAAAAAAGGTGAAATAACTGAAAACATGTTTTATATCCTAGTTTCTTCTAAATAACTACCCTTTACTCTGATTACTGCTTTGGATACTTTTGGTATTCTTCAAGAGGTCGTCACCTGAAATGGTTTTCTCTTCACAGCTGAGCCTTATCAGGGTTAATCAGTGGAATTTCTGCCTTTATCAATGGGGTTGGGACCATCAGTTGTGTTGTGCAGAAGTCAGGTTAATACACAGCCAACAGCCTTATTGAACAACTGTCAAAATTCAGATTATGGCAAGAACCAATCAGCTAACTAAAGAAAAACAAGTGGCCATCATTACTTTACAAGGAACCCTGGCTACCAGAACGTCATTTTCCTAAATGATCAGTGTTTTTACCAGCTACATAAGAACGATAATAAAATCTCTCAAAATATCTTAGTTTGTATAAAATTTGGAAAAATATTTTCACCTGTAGGCCGCCATTGTTGTTTACGCCGCAATAACGTCTGGGTAGTGATGTCATATGGTTGCACCGGGCTGGATCTCATACAGGATCATATAAGTCCTGGAGCGGACTTCAGTGGTTTCCAGAGGAAGTTTTGTGGGTTTGTGTTGGAAAATAGTCGGCACAGCATTTGGCTTTAGTCTCCGTTTATAATGACCCACACCTGTCAGCTCTTTCATCAGCATGGGCCGGCTAAATGCAGCAAATGCTTCTGGGGAGAAGTGGCCAGAACATAGCCGCGGCTCCATGGGAAGTTGTTTACGCCCACAAGTGATTTCCCACAACTTCCTTCTTTTCTTGTCTTTTGGGAAGCTGTGCAGACTAACATCAGTCTCCTTGTTTCCTTTGGACTGAAAAGTGCACCCAAAAGCAGCCACATGTGGCATTAATATGTTTTTTTCCCTCCTCAAACCTCGTGACTTACAGCGACTAGTAGTGAGTAAACGGCCAAATCCAGATGCACCAAGCAACCAATCTACGTCATCAACCCAGAATGCATTGCGGCAGTAAAACAATGGCTGCGCCCAAAGTATAGAAACTGTGTTTTAAACTGTATTTTTTTTTTAAAGAAAAAACAATTCATTATGTCTTTTAACAACAAATTCTAGTTTGAGACAAACATTTAAGCAGATTAATGCCTGTTAGTCCTCACAGTCAGGGTTCCCTTTAAAAAATGAAGTCAGTCAGTCCAGTAAAAGGTCATGAAATAAAGAAAACACATTGAATGAGAAGGTGTGTCTAAACCTTTGGCCTGTACTGTATATATAAACTGTATAAAATGCCTTCTTTGGAGCCAAAACACATACTTAAGAGTCCTGGGAGCCAAAGAATGTTGTAAAGTGCTCTCTTAGGAGCCAAAATATGGTTTAAGTGCCCTCCATGATGTCCATCTTACACTTAAGGGCCTTCTCAGGAGCAAAAACATGCGTGAAGTGCTTTCAGATATTATCTGCCTTTATGGCTGATTGAAAATATGATAATTTGCCTTCTTGGGGGCCAAAACATGTTGTAAAGTGCTCTCCTCTTGGGAATTAAATGGGTTAACGTTGCTTTCTTGGGAGCCAAAACATGATTAACTGTCCTCCTATGTGCCAAAACAAATGCTTGAGTCCTTTTTTTTTTCGCCCTCATCCTTCAGAATATCTGGCTACAAGTGTCTCAGAAGAAAATCTTAACTAAACGTTTCTCTCTCTTGTTTCCTCTTCTTCTCAGACAGAGATGAGAGGTTTACACTAATTTACCTACGACAATTGATGTGTTTTCTCCTCAGACAGTAAGACAACAATGAAGTCTCATGTGCTCACAGTATTTTAGGACAGAAACAGCTCACTGCATGAAAAATAAAACGCTCCCCTCAAGCAGAGTAATTACGAAATCATTACTTGATTTAATGAAGCTGGAACACTTACAACGACTGCTCTGAGTGAAATTGGTTCACTTCTAATTTGTTGAAAATAACTTATTTCTGCCGACTGAAATCAAGAAACAAGGGCACTTTGTCATTTTAATTGCATTAATGATCGTTTTAATCGTACTCTCAAGGACAGAACTTCATTTATTAGCTGAGCAACATTCGCATTAGACACTCAGAGTTCTGTCAGAAGAGTCAAAACAAATAAAGGTTTAGTTGAGAAATGTGTTCTGTCTTATTACTGATCCGTAACAGACTTTAAACTGTCAACCCGGGGTGTAATCCAGCAGATTAATCAAATATATTTATCATTATCTAATTGCTTTCATTTTCTGTTGTGTCGTTTTCCCTCCAGTGTCTGTAAAATATTAAGATCTACAGACATTTTATCTAATTCTGGTTTGCAGACTAATTTGAGCAGGGATATTATCCTCCTCTTCAAACATGATCAACTGTTATTTCCCAGAAGTGTCTCATCTGATGACAGCTGCAGTGAAGTCTGTGGTGCTGTTAACAAATATAGAGAAATAAAAACTGTGTGGTCTTTGCTGCTGAATGTGGAAAAATCAGATTGAAGTGCCGATGCTGAAGCAGAAAGGAGATGTTTTTACTCAGCGTAATTCACAAAAGAGTAAATTAAAATGCCTTTGTAATAGAAAAACTCCAGTTTTGTTTGATCATTTGCATATTTTTAATCTTCTAGGAGGGAAAGCATCCAAAAGAACTAAAGCCAAGTGCAGCTGTTGGTTTGGTTTAATCCGAGTAAAAGCTGATAAACTGCAGAGATGAAAGGAAACAGTAACATGGTGTTTACACTGGTTGTAATCATAAATTTTGCAACGTGATGATGCGTGGAGCCCCTAATGAGACACACTGAGCGCTCGCTAATTTGTTTGCCTGAGTTAAAGTCGAAACACAAAATTCTGCATGTTCAGTTACTCCCAAAGTCCCTGTTTGTATTTACATTTAAATTTTCTCTTATTTACGTTTGTTGTTTAATGACTGTGTGCTGGATTCCCTGAGCACAGAAACTGGAGAACATTAGCTGTGACTGCAGCACAATAACAGGCAGAGTATTACTCAAGTTAGAGACTGAAGTTGTACACAGTCAGGTTAAAGTTTGTCATAATGAGAAACATGCTCTAAACTTTAGACATTGCACCAACTTACATTTCATTCTGTTGGATCTTAGAAAGATTCAAAGAAGAGTGTCAAAATGCAAAAAGAGGAAATGGGAGTGAGACAAAAAAAAGTGAAACAAATGAGTGAAATGAGTCTTGGCCCTACTCTACTCGCCTCTACTCGCCTCTACCCGGTTTGTGTTGCATTTCAACTAGCGCGGTACTACGCGTTAGACGCCAGTTTTTAGTACCTGCTCTGGTTCCAAGCGGGTAAAGCCGATACTAAAAGGTGACGTCGACCGTCGGCCACTCATTGGTCAGAGAATGTCGTCTCTGCAGCTTCTGACTCTGAACAAATCACTTACAAGAGGCAAAGGAATAAGTCAGCGACGGGTTTTTAATGACATTTAAACCTGACGGCACAGAACCAGACTGAATGAAGACAAAATACAGCCCTAAAATGCTCCTTCATGATTCCTAAAGAAGTTAAAAGTCCTTTTTAAACCAAAAAGAAGTTAACAGCAAAGATAGTTGGCTTTAAAGAGTCTTTTAAATTAAAGAAAGTTCGTCGACACAGGAGCGATCTGTCTGCCACGAGAGTCTTTAAGCACCAATCAGTCCATTAATCCACAGGGAACCAAAAAGGAAAACCAGTTCAAAGAAGAATGATTGATCAACAACAAATCTCTGCTATACCAGGCCCAAAAATCAAAAATTAAAGTGATCTCACTGGATCCAGGGAAGAGTTGATGTCAGGAAGCAGCTCCTTCGTTTTCCTCCGCGTGCAGCAGCACCAGGCTGTTGTTTACCTGCGTTGTCATGACGCCCGACATTGAGCCGCTGTATTACTTTAATGAAATCTTTTGAAAGCTTTTTTTTTTTTCCTTTAAAGACCACGGTGGCACATATGTTAGTACAAAATTATGTTTGTGTGGCGTTATAGATGAACATGTACGCACTTCTGTGCAGCACTTTAGCGCAGCTGTGTTATAAGATCCACGCCCACCGTGAGTCTGTAGTCGGGCTAGAGGAAAAGGTAACCAAACCCAGTAGAGACGAGTAGAGTAGAGCTGGAATTGTATAGTGGAAAAGCGCCATAAGACAGACATTTAGAATTTCTTCAAAGATCCTGAGGGTTATGGAACAAAACAGTTTAATGGTAGTTCCAAAAACATTTTACCAGCTTTGAACCTGAGGATCTGATTGGCTGTTTGTCAAGACACAGGAGGATCTACCGCAGCCCAATAACCATAAGATGGCGCCTGAGAGAGAAGAGCTTTAAGAACAAACAAGAAAAACTTGAACCTTGATGGTCCTGATGGCGTCTGATTTATGCATTTTCCAGCTGGTCTTAAAGTTTGGTCAACAGTGTATTTAAGATGATCCATTGCGGATGAGAAATTAATCCTTAAAGTTGTAAAAACTTGTAACTTGGACACTATTAAAGCCTGTACCAAATCTCATGCCAATTCATTGAACCATTCTTCAGGCATTTCAGTCTAAGCTGAAGTGTTGGATCAACTAACAGCCATGCGTCTTTCCAAAGAGTGAAAAACAACTTTTCTCTCGCTGTTTTTAGTTCTTAGAAGTTGTTTGTTCTGCAAGTTGAGACAGTGAAACTTAATGTGTGGCTGGAGTTCTTCCCAGAGGAGCACAGAGTCAACTGGCTAATGATTTACTTTCAGAGGATTTGAAAACAGCTCTGATTATCTGTTCTTTTGTGTATCCAACTGAGAAACTCACCAAGTCAAGCAGGGATATTTCAAAATGTAATATGAGAATATCTGTTCCAGTCAAAGCAATTGAGATTTCTTTTGTCCACCTTCTTTCACCTCTTTTGCCCCATCGGGTCGTCGGTAATCCATTTGCTATTCGTATGATGTTGCCAAAGTATAAACAGTAACGCCTTTATCAAACATCTGAATTCTAAACCACATTAAAACGCTTCAATTCTTCACATTTCAGTCTCTAAGTTTGTTTGACAGTTTTCTTCACCAACAAAACGTAATTAGTGAGAGAATCACTCTGATGACAATCACAACAACTGGGACGTCCTGTGCCCCAAATATTCCCACTCCTTTTAACCAGAAGGATCCTCTTAACCATTCACATGAAGCCAGCTGTAGCCATTTAGATCACTGGCGAGCCTTATTTATTGCCACAGGTCTTCATTCACATTCATATGTGCAACAGAAGAGGTACAATCTGTGACTGGAAACGGCTATTTCATTATTTTTGGCAAACTTTTCCACAAAGAGGGCAAAGTTGACAACAAAGTGGACACTGAGCACTGACGAAGCTGGGTTTGTTTGCACTGAGTCTTCGGACGAGAACATGGACAGTGAGTACAACAACTCACCTGAGACTAAAAACTCTCTAATCCTGCAATGTTTTAACTATAAAGCTCAATTTCCACCCAGATGTAGATTAAAAGGTGTAGAAGTGATGTGGTGGATGTCTTATGTCTGGCATGAAGCATCTTGAAGTTAATGATTTTCTAAAATGGTTATGAAAAATGAAGAGGATGTGGATCTTTAGTTATAAGCTTTGAAACATAGTTGGTAGATGTAAGTAAGAATTCATGAATAAACATCGAGTTTAGGAGTCAGGATTAAACCTAAGGCAGCTTCTTGTTTGCAGACATAAAAAACACCTCAGTTTGTTTTGTTCATGTAGCTGAGAAAAAGCTGAGGGAAGTGTCAGACACTTTGCAGAGAGACTGTTTTCACCGTCACCTTTCTTATAGAGTTAACCTCAAAGTGCTGGAGCTCTGAATGTTAACTCCTCCACATGTGGACCTTTGGAAATGCCAGCACTCTTTATTCTAACATCATGAAACAAGACACAGAAAGTAATGAGAGATTTGCAGGAAGAGGAATAGGGCGGATGTATTTTTTTTTCTGTCTTTATCACAGGAAATCCACATGATGTCCAACCATCTGGGCTCAGCAGGAGGCTCATTGAACACTTAGAGAGAATCTGGTTACTAAGTTTAAGCCTTTGAAAAGCTGCAGGGCTGATAAGCTCCTTTAATGATGTGTTTGATTAAAGGGATTGAATGATTCATAGAATCAAACTAAAAGGGGCAGAGAGTTTTTATTTGTATCGCTCAATTCCTGCTTGAAAAAGTTTTTTATACACCAACAAAACGGTGACATCTTCATCATTAACATCTGCACTTTTCTGCTGAATGAAAACCACATGAAAAACTCCAAATCACAGGAGACGTGTTTCAAAAAGGATCAATCAGCTCCTTTAAAACATGTTCAAGACTTTGAGGATGAAATTATTGTTCGAGTAACATCCAATCAAATCACTGCTGCGTCTTTTTTTTTCTCTACATAAATAAATGATAAAGCTTCAGATAAGTCAGTCATGTTGCAAAATCACATCTGTACTCTCTCGTGGTAAAAACACAATCACAGCTTGTTGTTAAAACCCCAAAGTTTCTATCAAAATTTAATCTTCACTCTGCTTTTTAAAAAATCTAATGTGTCCCACCGACTCTGTTGTGGACGTCTGACAGCAGATTTATTTGTCTGAAAACACCCTAATGATGTTTTTGTTTGTGGGAAATAGGATTATTAAGAATTAATGCATGAAAAAACGAAAAGTGTTTCAGAGAAGGGAGTGAAATAATGTCTGAATTATAAAGAGACCAGTGTGTAACAGCACAAAATAGAGAAGAGGTTTTAAATAAACATTTCTATGGCGTAGTAAAGGTTCAGAACATTCTTGAGAGTGAGAAAAAGTCCAATTACAGGAAACAAAAAAGGGTTTTTGTATTAAAAAGTTCGAACACTAACAGTGGGTCTCATTTACTAATATGTGCATAGAAATGTTCATATGTTTCACATCAGATAATTGAGTGTGAAAAATCACTGTTGCATTCATGACACGTTTGTACCAGTTAGTTTTATTCTCACCACCTTTCGTTATCAGTGATTCAGGGTAATTCTAAATTGAGTATGGAAGCCTATTGCTGCCATGGTAGGAAAAAAAGATCTTGGTTTTTCGTGATACCAAATAGTCATATAGTTAAGTGAAAGCAAATTATCAAAGGTACCAAATTATTTGTCATTTTTTTATACTGAATTATCTCCTTTTTTCCGTGATATCTCGTTATCTTGTTATTTCGTGATACTGAATTATCTTCTTATTTTATGGTAATATCTTGTTATTATGTGATACTGAATTATCTTATTTTTTAGTGAAATCAAATCATCTCATCATTTTGTGAGACCAAATTATCTTGTTTTTTCATAATACTGAATTATTGTTTTATTTTATAGTACTGAATAATCTCATTATTCCGTGATACCAAATTATCTCATCATTTTTCAAACTGAATTCTCTCGTTTTTTCATGATATCACGTTATCTCATTATTTCGTGATTCTGAATCATCACGTTTTTTTGTGAAACTGAATTATCTTGTTTTTTTTTCTTGATAGCAAATTATCCTGTTAAATCATGAAACTAAATTATCTTGTTGTTTCGTGATAACAAATTATCTTGTTAATTCACGATGCTGAATTTTCTCATTACTTTGTTTTCCAAATTTACTCGTTATACCGTAATACCAAATCACAAATACAGATAATTAAGTTTTAGGAAATAATGAGATAATTTGGTATCATGAAATGACGAGATTATTCACAACTATGAAATAACGTGATAATTCAGTAAAGCACAAAGTTAGAACAAGAAATCACAAGAAAGTTTTTTGTTTTTTTTTGCCTTGAGCATCAGTTGTTGGTATCAGCAGCCTTCACAAGTACGATATATATCCCTAATTTTAAGTATCATGAAGTTGAAAAGCTGTGAACTTCATAGTTATTTTATACATTTAGTCGATTCACAGCTTTATGTAGTTTTCTATTAAAGGCTTTTTGTCATTTACTGAAAGTGTTTTAAATATGTCACCCATTTAGTCAAACGAGTTTCTGTTAACATTCACAGAGAAAGTTGGTCGTCATCACGTTCTGTAGAGTAAGATAAATGAAGAATGTACTGTTAGTGAATAGGACCCAATGCCTTTATGAAACAGACATTTTTTATAAAGGAGAGAACTTTAACTCTCTCAAACATCTTCCATAAAGGAAAAAGTAGCACGGACCTCTGGCGTCAAGTGTTTAAAAATGAAAAACTGTTCAGACTTTGAAAGTCAGATAAAAAGACACTTGACTCACCTACAAAAAGCCTTCAGCTTTTACAAAGACTCATAGATAACAAATGAGACCTGTTAAACGTTTCAAATCGATCCTTGTACCTCACATCGCTCTCGTTATTAAAGGAGAAATCTGTGTTTTAATATAAATGCAAATGACTCACAGTGAGTGTGTGATAAAGGACGACAACACAAACACAAACACAAAGCTGCTTACTGAAGAGCAGCTTCTGTTATCGAGTGTTTGGAGAAGAGGGAAACATTAAACGTTATCATTTGTAATGCATGAATCAGATATAAACGTCTTTTTTTAAATTTTCTGATCAGTTCAATTTTAAGACTTCTCATTGAGTCTTTGAGCCTCCTTCAACTTTAACAACCAACCCTTACAAACAGCAGCTCCACAAAAAGAGATTTATCCTGAATTCACTTCAAAACACTTCAGCGATTTCAGATTCTACTTCAAGTTTATTCATGACCGACTCAGTTGACACCAGATTTTCTTGATTAAGATTTAAACGCTGCAGGAAAGAACAACACGACTGCTGCGCTCTGAGATGATGCAAAGTCATATTTAATTATCTAAACACAGATGTTTTCATGAATACAAATTTTTCTCTTATACAGAGCAGAAATATTCCACTGCGCCGTGTTTTTCATGTCGGTCAGGTAAACCGAACAAATGTCTCTCAGTGTGGTTGCATCAAAGAAACCAGAAAGGAAAAAGAACAAAGCGGGCAGGTATCCTGCTTCTTGTGTGTTTCACACTTTTCTGATTGTGTCAGAGCGAGGCCACGGCGCCCGCTGAGCTCTGGACACCATGTTGTTTTGGTCACAGTGTGTGCTCTCGCTTTAATCCATCGCCTGGCTGTCCTGGCTCAAATCAATGACCAAAAGGACACAACGTCTGATTTCTGTTTCAAGTCGAGCTCTATTGATCGTGCTCCTCCACAAAGAAATCACTTTCTTTTTCATAACATTGTTTTGAGATGAGAAAAAGTTTTGGAGAAAACAAACTTCAGAAAGTGTCCTGTGAGTAAGTGCTAAAGCCGGTATATTTTCTGTAATACTTGAAGTTTGGGAGTTTTTCCAATTTACTGCACGTTATTTTAGGGTAAACTGAAGAAAAAGACAAACGTGGACTTGGATTTCAGAGAATGGTTTTTGGGTAAAACGCAAAAGTGTTGTTGCATTTCAGCCAAACTTAAACACAAACTTTTGAAAACTCCCTCAAAAGTGGAATTTTTCTGAAACACCGTGTCCACCGTTGCTGTGTAAACAGCAAGCCAGCATTTTCAGTGGAAATGCTGACGTCACACCCAGCTTTTGGTGTTTCCATTAGACCTCCACTGTGCCATTCATGAACTGAAAAATAAAAAACAACAGCAACCTTAAGTGTCTTTCTTGTGCTGCTGAATCTGCTGACCGCCTTCTAAAATTGTGCATTTATTCCCCTTTTTTTGCAATCAGAACAAAAGTTTTTCGTATAAGCTCCAGATGATCAACTCAATTCTTCTTCAGTCTCGAAACCTTTGTGGTGTAAACAACTCCTACAGGTATATCGCCATCTACAGTCCTGACATGCAAACTACAGCATTTTAAGTCCTTAGCCTTTCCATGTAGATGCAGATTTTTTTCAATGTCTTTTACGTTTTCGGGTGAAATGCTGTGAAGCCTTAGTGAAGAAAAAACACCTGAATTAAACAGATTCTTGAGGAGTCCAGAGAGGCCCTATTGGTCCTGATGACTCACCACTGGGTTTACAGCTCAATTTTATCCAAAGAAGATACTTTTCTTGGTTGAGATAAGATAAGATAAGATAAACCTTTTTTTTTTTTTTTTTTTTTTTTTTTTTTTTTTTTTTTTTTTTTTTTTTTTTTTTTTTTTTTTTTTTTTTTTTTTCTTTTTTTGAGATGTGGTTTAGGAAAGGGTTAAAACATAAACTCCTTTACCCAGCCTCCCAGGACACCTTGCGTTGGAGTTGCATGTACTATTTCAAACTTAAAATCTCAGAAAAAATACATTTCAATAGGCATCTGGGTACAGAAAAACTGGGTTTATGGCAAAATCTATACACTCTGTGATTGGCTCATTGGGTTTGAGGGCGGGACTAAGTCGTAGGTCAATGTAAAGATCACAAACTCTTCTGAATAAATTGGAGCTTAATGTTGCTTCAGTTGCCAAAATTCATGAGCATATTTATGAAGACTTTGGTTGTGAACTAGTCTATAATCAGTACCAAATGCTAGTTTCTGACCCCAGAATAAAACAAACAGCTGATGGCTGAGAAATAGAGACTTAAACACTAATACTTTAAAGTCTCAAAGACCAACAACAAAAATCAGGTTTTCTATGAACAGCAGAGCCTGAAAGTGAAAGTATGTCAGCGATCAAACTTAATGAGCTGACTGACGTCTCCATTCAGCTGTCACATATCTAATGAGTTAAAAGCTGCAGTCTCTGAGCGCTCTTTCATTCTTCATAAATAACAGCTGCTGATGCATCAGAATAAAATCACATTATGCAAACTTTGTTCTGAGTGTGTGTCAGAGACTGTGTGGGTGAACATTTGTACGAAACAGAAATGCAGGTAGAAAGTAGAAAAGCTGGTGAATGTGTTCATCCTCGTGTGGGTGTGAACCAGTTCAGGACCAATTTTAGTTGATCGCATCATGACCTCACTGCTATCGCCATGGAAACGCCCTGTGTGTGTTCCCGTTTGATCCGCAATTCTTCTGCACCTGAGAAACATTCGAGTAATTAGCAGAGACAAAAAGAGGGATCTGACAGGTGGGTGTGTGAGGAACGAACCAAAGAAGAGCATCTGTCACTCTGAGGTGTGTGTGCGTGTGCGTGCGTGTGTGTGTGTGTGTGTGTGTGTGTGTGTGAGAGACAGAGCTGTGTTCAAAAAGCCATGTGGGAATTCACAGGGAGACGTGTGAAAAGGAACGTAAAAGGTAGATGGAACATGACAGAGATGAACAGACACCTCGACAGATTGAAGGAGGAAGCAGATGGGATATAACGTTATTTAAGTTTCGCTAAAGCTTGAAATGAGACGACGTCCTTCATTAAGAATCATTAAAGCCTTTTGCAGGCCACACACACACACACACACATCCATAATACAAGTGATCAATAAAAATGTACTCAAACAAAACTTTTCACATCCTTCATGATGCAAAGAAAATGCTTTTTTCAAGATGTTTTTTCTGGCTTTCATGGAAGTTTATCCCCAAACAGATGCGCAAGAAAGAACCAGAACTTTCTAAGAACATCACTTTCCTTTTTACGGACATGAAAAGAAACCTTATATATGTACCACAGGAGAGAAAAACATACAAACAGTTTCCTCCTGAGACTCTGCATACTTATAAAAGTTAAAAAAACAACCACGACACTCTGAGTGAAATTTTAGTTCACGGGGAAAGATGTTGATGTTTTCATATTTACATTTTCACTTTTACATTTTCCTGTCTGTGGCCTGAAAACATGTAAGTAATCAGGGAAATTAAATGACTGTGTGAGAGATTTTGAGCAGTTTTCGTTCAGTTTTTAGACTCCTGATGACCAAAACTACTACTCTTGTGCTAAAGACGTGCTAATTGGCTAATCGCTGAAAAAAAACCCACTAAAAATTCTGCCGTAGGGTGGGACTTTGGATTTAGTGTGATCGATAACGACGGCGGTAAGAAAGTGGTGGATAAACTGTGCCTGTGTAGAAGCAGAGCTGCCAACTTAGCAACTTTTCAGACCCCTGTACATAAATCTAGTGACTTTTCCTCCCTTTTCCAAAACACTCACAGGCGGACAAGTGGGACAACCCAACCACTAACCACAAGTGGTAGAAAGGATTTTGTGTTGCCATTCATATTTTCTGAGAAAAGGCCAAAAAATCAGAAATTCTGCTGTGGGGTGTAAACTTTTGGGCAAGTGTGTGATATCACCAGCTCGTCGTTGTCTTTACTTTTATTCACTTTATCGCTTCGGGCCACTCCATGGTAATAAAACCAAGTTGAACTTAGCGATTTTCAACATCGTCATTTAGTCAAAAATAAATAAATTGCCTCGTCGCTATCCATCCTGCAAACAGCTGTCTGAAGACAGAAAAATACTTTTGCGCAAAGTCCTGGCTTCTATGATTCGCCTTCAAAACAAATGCACGCGACCGGCAGATCTGTATCTTTACGACAGTATTCGCGTGCTAGGGCTTATGGGTAGTTGAGTTCTAGTTCCGGTTAAGCGACGATCCTCTGTAGTTCTGCTTTCATGTTGATGTGTGTGTAAAACTAAACAATACTAAGTGTTAATTTTTCCTCAACAACGTGGCTTTATCGCTCCTTGAATGAGGAAACAGGGCAGCGAAAAGAGACAGAATCAGGATGAAGTGGAGGTCGAGGGTTGAATTTGGATCCGTTGTTTTTAGGATGATATTCCTCCAGTAAAAGGTAAATTATTTAACTCCTGAGCTGAAGCAGCTCTGAACCCTCGGAGGAAGACTTGAAAAAGTGCTTCTTTCATAACACCTGTAAGTTATCGCTGTGCTCGGCAGCTCTCCTCCTCCTCCTCTTCCTCCACCTCCTTCCTCCACACATATCATCTTCTTTGGTGTCTTTAACTTTTTCTTTCTTTAGTCCTCTCCTACAAATCTCTGTCCTCCAGCAGCCTGAGGATTTAGTCCTGCAGTAAAGAGGTGTTGACATGTAGTTTATGCTGCTGCTGTCAAACTTCAGGAAACCTCAGCTCATCCACACATAAATTCAGAGCTATCTGATGTTGTTGGGGGTTTTTTTTCTGCAGTAAGTAAACAAACTCCATCCCTGCTGAAGGCTGATCCTACCTGCATATTTATTCCTCTGTGGATGCAGGTATAGGTTTCTGTTTGGACTCTACATGCACAACATTCGTCCGTGCTGCTTTTCAATGATTCACTGGTTTACTTAAAAAAAAAATGTAGTTTTGGAGTAGAGTCTTCATGTAGAGCCATTCTTTACATTTCAGCTATAAAATATGAAAAAGCATGGTTCATATCCAACACTGCATGTGAGTGGCAGCAATGCACAGAAAAACACTTGAGTGAGACAGTTGTAAAATATAACTAAAAATTCTTGAAATAGAATTAGGGCTGAATGATATAAATACTCTTATTGCAATTATTTTTTTCCCACATTGACATTAAAATTTTGTGTGTGATTATTTCTAGGTTCCCTATCCTAAAGGTTTTTAAACAAACAAATGGTTGGAAATGAACATTGTCATTAATTATGGCAAGACAACAACCAATGACATTTCCTTTTTGCTACTCATGACTGCTTTTTACCCCTTTCAGTCACTTTTGCACCATTTTATACTACCTTCAGAGTGTTATTTTAAGCTTTTACCCCAACTTTCTTGCCATTTGTTGTTGCCTTTGGCTGTTTTTACCACTTTTCACTGTTTTTTTAATTACTTTTTTCCCCCATTTTTGCTGCCTCCTGACTATTTTCCAGAATTTTTCAGATTTCTCAGAATGTTCTTACCCATTATTGTTGGTTTTGGGCCATTTTAGTCACTTTTCACTCTTCTTCCACTGCTTTTTGGACTATTTTTTGTTACTTTCTGAGAATTTCTCAAGTTTCTTTCTCAAATTTTTAGCCATGTTTTGCTGCTTCTTGACACTTTTTTTTTGTTTTTGCCATTTTTCACCACTTAAATTGTTTGTCTTGAGAGGTTAAGTTTCATCAAGTTGGCACATTTTTGCTTAGGAACTTATGACAAGTCTCTCACTGTCTCATCATGACGTATGTTAGTCTGACTCTTCAGTTTATCTCATATTTATCCATCCATGAATCTCCATTTACCGTCATTCATCCTCCTGCTGCTGACCAGCCGACGCTGATGAGACGCCTCATTATTTATTCATCAGCGCTTTAATGGGATCCAAGTCAAACGAGAACCTGCTCTCCTTTACAGGAACAACATTTGTCTCTGACACAGCGGGCAAAAGATGAGATCGATTCACATCAATAAAAGAGCAGTCAGACAGTTAAGTGAAGGTCGACATGACAGGCGTCGTGTAATCCTGAACCCTCGATGGCGACGGGCAGATTCATGAGGGCGAGGTGGAAAAGTTCCCGGGCTTTCATTTGCCCCTTAAATCGATGTGAGCAGAAGATGAGAGATAGTTTTTACTCCTGTAATGAAATTCTCATATTAGAGCGGATCTTTGTTCTGAGGAGGGCAGAGTTTGATGTATTGAAAGCTTATTGGAGAAGACACACGATAACAGGAATATAAGAGATAGAGGAGAGATATCACCGCTGCCTCAGTGAACACACTTCTGTCTCCTCTCTCTCCCTTTTTTTCTCTCTACATATCTCTGTGTATCATCAACTGACTCTATGGTAACATATTAAAGCTGCCCTCTTTTATTGCTAAAGGGATTTACCATGGTACCACGCTCTCTCTGTATTCATTAAAGTGTGTGTTTGCACGTCCCAGCCTCTCTACATTTCCCTTGGTCTCTTCTCTCAGTTGTCTTCATTTCTGTACTCTCTCCTTCTTTTATGTCCACATTTCCATTTCCACAAGTCCTTATATAATACTATGGCTCAACTGAAAATCGGAAAAAGTGTTTTCTGTTATTCAAACAGCTTAGGCCTTCCACCTCGACATGTAACACTGTTCAGAAAACAATTTATGAGAATATTATAACATAATGTGGCAGCATGGTCTCTCTAAATCAAAAAGCTTTAACCTCTTAAGACCTGAGCGTTTGTCGGGTGAACATTTATTTTATATCTCCTTGCTATTTAGGATCAGTAAGTAATTGATAAGTATAAAAAATAAACTTGGTCTTCATATAGAAAGTTATGTTTTGTGTCTTAAGATAACTGCTAGTTTTTAGTTTTAAGTGTTACTGTTGGTGTAAAGTTGTGATATCAAAAGATGACGTGGGACGTGTCTCTAAATGTAGCAAATAGATTGACGTTTTAAAAATGAAGTTTAAGTAGTGTTCAAACTCAAGTAAGGGAGTCTGTTCACCAAAAAAAATTCAGCCACAACTGCCAGGAAAATCGTTCAGGATGCAAAGGAAAACTCACAAATAACTTCAGGTGAAATACAAGACTCTCTGAAAGAATGTGGTCTGGCTGTTTCAAGATGCACGATAAAGACGCACTTGAAGAAAAATGGGCTGTATGGTCGAGTCCCCAGAAGAAAACCATTTTGACATAAATGCAACAAAATATTCCACTAACAATACGCCAAACAGCACAGAGACAAGCCTCAAAACTTCTGGAACAAAGTCATTTGCAGTGATGAGAGCAAAAGTGAACTTTTTGTCCACAACCATAAACATTGTTCCATTCGGAGAGGAGTCAACAAGGCCTATGATGAAAGGTCCACCATTCCTACTGTGAAACACGGAGGTGGATCACTGATGTTTTGGGGATGTGTGAGCTACAAAGGCTCAGGAAACTTGGTCCAAACTGATGAATGAAGGATGAATGCAGCATGTTATCAGAAAATACTGGAGGAAAATTTACACTCATCAGCCCAGAAGCTGCACATGAGACGTACTTGGACGTTCACACATGACAATGATCCAAAACACAAGGACAAGTGGACCTGCCATTGGCTACAGCAGAAGAAAGTGAAGGTTCTGGAGTGGCCATCTCAGTGTCCTGACCTCAATATCATTGAGCCACTCTGGGGAGATCTCAAACCTGCAGTTCATGCAAAACAGACCAAGAATTTACAGGAACTGGAGGCTTTTTGCCAAGAAGAATGGTCAGTTTTACCATCTGAGAAAATAAAGACCCTCATCCACAACGAGCACAAAAAATTTCAAGCTGTCATTGATGTTAAAGGGGGAAATACACGCTATTAAGAACTGGGGGATGGAAACTTTTCATCAGGTGATTTTGGAAGTTTCAAACAGTTGTTTCTTAATAAGTGGCTTCAAGATTTTTTTATGTTATCACTCATATTCTCTGACAAAAGGCCAAGAAATCATACATTCTGCCGGAGTACTTAAACATTTGAGTACAACTGTATGTGTTTGTGTGTCAGTGCGGACTTGAATTTGGGATAGTTCTCATGTGCTAAATAGAGAAATGAATGAAAATGCATCAAACGTTGTAATGTAACCTGCCTGACTCAGTCCCTAAGTGATAGAAAGTATCAGAGCTGACAGCGCTGGGACTTTGTCTCTGCAGCTCATCTGTACTCTGTTTGGCTCCAGCCTTAATGTAATTGCCTCTGTTGGAAATAAACATCAGTCTCTGATTTATAGGACATTTCCTTGTTTTCTTGCCATTTTGTTGAAATCTATAAACCACTCTGTTTATCAAGCGAAGTGAACAAAACAATCCACTAATGTAAAACTGTCTCTGAACGTTATTTATTTGCTTTCTTTCAAATTATCATATTTTTTTCTGTCTACATTGCTAATGTAGTGAGGACAACTCAATTTACGGCTGTCAGGGCAGAAAAACAGAAGAGTCAGCCTGAATGAGTTGGAGTGTAATTATGTGTATCAGAGTTATTATGCGCTGGCGGCTTTAATCTCTCGATTCATCACCTCAGATCNACACACACACACACACCGAACCCTGACTGTGCAATCACACCCCGTACTCTGAACTCAAAAGACTAAATTCTTTGTGACACAGTGGAGATTACTCTGTCCAAAATGCAATAAACCAAAACTGCCTCAAGTGATGATGAATTTCTGCAGCTTGGGGCGAGACAGTGACTTGTCTTTTTTATTTATTTATTTTTTTGGCACAGACTGTCTCCACCGAGGAACAAACACCTCAGGGATCCAAAGAAGCAACAACACAGTCCAATATCCGCTGATGTCAAATCATAACTTTTTGACATTTGAAATCCATGTTGCAAGTTGTTAAAATTAAATTGTGTATTTGGAGTTATGAGACTTCTGCAGAACTTTTAGATTTCAATGTTTACACCCAAGGCAAGCTCATTCAACACTGACAAAAAAAACAATCTGAAATCTAAGCAAGTGTTTATCTTATTTTTGGTAAAACATATCTTTTTAGGCTTAATATTAGCTACATTTACTGGACTAATTCTGAAAAATGTCTTATTTTAAGTTATTTAAAGAGAAAAATGATGTCTTAATTGCTTGCAATGAGGACAAAAAAGAAAATCTGGGATAAGAAAAATGTTTCTTGAAATAAGAGACATTCTAATCTAATTTCCATAAATTAACGTGCATGTTTTTCTTATCCCATTGGCGGAATTTTTTCATTCAATACAAGCAATTAAGATGTCAATTTTGTCTACAAATAACTTTAAATAAGACTTTTTTCTAGACTGAAATGGTAAATGTGGCTCATGTTGAGCCTAAATAATCATTTTCTACTAAAAGTAAGTCACAAACACTTGCTGAGATTTCATTTTTTTGCAGTGAAATACTGAGCTTTATAAACTGAAACACTGTTAGTGTTGCTTAAGTCCTTTAAAAATTGATCTCTTGCTGTTAAATCTCATCAAAAAGAGAGGAGAGCAAGTCACCAGGAGCTGATTTTATTCAGAACACCTCTCAACAACAGCAGGACAGCAAAAAGAGACTAAATCTACATGGAGCAAAGCAGAAACCAGAGTGGATTGTGACCTCCCATTTCCCCTCGGTTCAGACAAGAACAATCACACATCAGACTCCAGCAGCCGAGTGCTCCCTCTCCCATGATGCATCTGTCATTTCCCATGTTACCCAGGGATGTGGGTTCATACAGCTAAGGGAAAACGACAAAGGGAATAAAGAAAAAATAACACACCAGGATGCACACAGTGTGTTTTCAAGTTCCTGCACTGGAAACAGTTATTAAATAGTCATGTGTCTCTGTGTTAAAGAGGTTTTTTCTCAGCGCTCATCTTATCATCATCGCTGCAGGGGTCAGTTAAAGTGCAAGGCTTCAGTTCAAGAGCCAGTGTATCATCACCACATGCAACTTTTAGCACATGCCATGTGCAAATCTCTCACACAGACAAACACACAGTCACTTGACTTTAACCTTCAGTGAGTTGCCAGTGTGGAGTGAGTTCACATCACGGTCACGGAGCAGTTTGATGTCTCAGAAACACAACATGAGCTCGTCTTATTTTTGAAGTCTACTTGTCCTTTTTTATTTTTTTTTATACTCTCAGAGTGGGTGAATGTGAGCTGGTTTATTTGAAGGTCAGCAAGTAAATCGCACACCACAAACACTCAGTGATTTTCTTCTCCTTTTCAGTTCAGGTGCTGGGTGACGGGTAACACCTGCGTCCGAGCTGTCGTACATGTATGTAGGTGGGCTGAGTTTTCAGTATTGCTCCTTTTTGGGATGACTGAACCAGGCTGTAAGTATACAATTCAGAAGTTGCCAACAACAGGTGTCACTGGAAGATGATGCGCAAATTTGATGCCTGTAACATGTTCCTAAAAAGCTGGGACTGAGAGGAATGCTGACAAAACAGCTGTTTGGATCATTCCACAGGTGAACAGGTTCATTTAAACAGGTGAGTGTCATGATTGGGTATAAGAGGAGCATCCCCAAAAGGCTCAGTCCTTCACAAGCAAAGATGGAGCCAGGTTCACCACTTAATCAACAACTGCGTGAGCAAATAGTCCAACAGTTTATGAACAATGTTTCTCAACTTTGTCCAACTGCAGGAATTGATGGATTTCATCATCTACAGTCCATAATATCATCAAAAGATTCAGAGAATCTGGAGAAATCTCTGCACATAAGCAGCAAGGCCCAAAACCAACATTGAATGGCCGTGACCTTTGACCCCTCAGGCGGCGCTGCATTAAATACCCACATCATTGTGTAAAGGATATTAGCACGTGGGCTCAGGAACACTTCAGAAAACCATTGTCAGTTAACACAGTTCATCACTACATCTACAAGTGACAGTTCAAACTCTACCATGCAAAGACAAAGTCAGACATCAACAACACACACAAACGCCGCCGCCAGCTTCTCTGGGCCCGAGCTCATCTGAGATGGACTGAGGCAAAGTGCAAAAATCTGCTGTGGTCTGATGAGTCAACATTTAAACTCTTTTTGGGAATCATGGACGTGGTGTCCTCAGGGCCAAAGAGGAAAAGGACAATCAGGATTGTTCTCAGAGCAAAGTTCAAAAGCAGCATCTGTGATGGTATGGGGGTGTGTTAGTGCCCATGGCATCATGGGTAACTGTCCCAGTATCAGTGAAGGCAGCATTAATGCTGAAAGGTACAAACAGGTTTTGGAGCAACATCTGCTGCCATCCAAGACACTTTGTCTTTTTCAGGGACGTCCCTGATTATTTCAGCAAGACAATGAAACC
>RPOG01005899.1:0-24681 GCA_008086565.1 Thalassoma bifasciatum
CCCCCCCCCGTCCATTGAATCGGCCCAGCAGTTTTCTATGAGGGTCATGTTCCTATTTGGAAAGTATTGATTAGAGCGTTTATCCCCTCAATCAGTGTGAGAGAGCCCCCAGGCTGCACACACACACACACACACACACACACACACACACACACACACACGCAGAAAGAGACAGAAAAGAAAAGAAAGCCCCCCTCCAGTCTTCCACTCTTACCTGTTAAGTTTTTTTATTTCAGAAAAGTGTTATTTCAAAAATTCATTTACAGAATAATATATAAAATATTGGAGATTTTTGATGCAAGCCCATAAAATTCGTTGCTTCTTGTTTGTTTATTCTTTTAGTGAAAATACATTTACCTAGTCGTCGTATTACAGGCCCTAACGTTTAAATTCAGGTTCAACAAAGTGCCTGAAATGAATTTGTCTCCATGTTCTTTTTTAGCTTAATCAATAACAAAGTTGCACATTTGGGACTTGTAACTATGAAACTACATTATCAGTAAATGAAATTTTAAAAAATAGAAGAGGCACAGGAATAGAGCCTTGAGGAACTCCCCATATCTGGTTGTTATGGAAGTTCAATCCTCTCAATGTAGTCTTTTGTTTTTTCCAGTGTCAGTCGAACCATTTCAGCTCTGTAGTGTTTGTCGGTTTGGTCCAACATGTCAGAATCACACTCGACAAAAACGGCTCCCCTGGTGGCTGGCTGCAGTATAGGTCAAAATTTAGATCTCCTAATGCATTCCAGATGAGAGGTGGTAAAACTTTGAAAAATTATTACACCTGGTAGAAATGTTTCTCTCATCCTTTCCCTATGGTGATATGAAGATGTTATTAGGCTGCTTTGTGTTCAAGTCCTCTTTTATTTTTGAGGAGTTTGTTTTTCATTAGTTATTTATGGAACCCCGAAAGAGTCATAATTCAATAAATAAAAACGACATTTTGTAATAAATAAACATTTTGATATATAATATGGCCATTAACTTTCTAAATATGGAGATTTTATTATGAAATATTGTTTATATATTTAATAATAAAAGTCATAAAAAAGTATGAAATTGTTAAAACGATCATTATGAAATATATAAAACACATATAAATTTGTCTATTATTTATCAAAATGGTATTTATTTCAAAATGTTGTTTTTATTTTTCTAATTACGACTCTTTTGCAGTTCCATAGTTGTTAGACATTAAAAATCGGGTCAAAAGTTACATTTTATGATGACTGTTTTTGTGTCGTTTTTATCAGAGATATAAGAAACTTTGGGGAAACAGAGACAAATTTTGCACAGTTTATTATTTTATTCTGTCTATTTGTTAAAAAGGCTAGTTGATTGTGTTCTTCTTTTATTCTCTTTTTTATTTTATATTTGTATATATTTATTATTCTCATTTCTATGATTGGGCTTGCTCCGGGACCAGGGTAACTTAATTTCGTCCCACCCATGTTTTACATGTGTTGAATGACAATAAAACTCCTTGAATCCTTGAATCCTTGAAAAAGAGATTAGACCTTCCAAAGAAGAAAATATATATATTACTTTTTTGTTACCCGGTTCCACCGAAATTCTCTGCTGCACAATGGCGGCCCCAGTCTTTTGGCTTCTAAATCGTAAAATGGTAAAGGTGGAGCCACGCTGACCTTTCTATAAATGGTCTGTGGTCTTTCACCAAATAATACCAAAGCTGACCTCCACAGATGTTTCTGTTTCCCGAAACATTCAAACTTCTTTTCTGTTAAAGTGGAGAAAGTTTAATGTAACTGGCAGCAGATTTCTATCAGAAGTTAAAATTGACTTGAACTAAGATCAGTTTTATCAGTCAGCTCATTCTTGTCTTGTCTTGTGTCCTCGTCTCCTTAAAGCGACAGAACGAGGAGATGTTCCCCAGAGTGACATCTGTGCTTCTTTCATTTCTCTACCTGCCTCACCAGGACTCCTTCACGCCCTGCAATTAGACCGATCCATTCACGCCGCCCCTCCAGCTCTCTCTCCTCAGCCTTTTGTGAAAAACTGGAGGGCTTTGTGTTCCAGCCTGAGCCCCTTTTTCACCGAACGCTTTGAGAAAAGGCCAGTGCCTCGGCGTGGGGGACATCTGTTGAGAAGTGGCTTGGATTCATGTCATAGACGGGGTCATATTTTATTCACAAAGAGTTGAACCCAACAACAACAACAGTAATTAGACAGAAATTTGGGTTGTAGCTGAGGCCCAGAGGCCTGTGAACGGGAACGGCAGAGTTCCCACCGATGATTGAAGGGTTCAAATCCTCCATAGAATCTGCCACTGGAGCGTTGGGTGTTACCACCTCATCATCCAAGTGGGTGGTAACACTGGGAGAAGGAGGCTCTTGAATTAGCTTAATCCCAAACCATAACACAGTCATTTAAAGACCTTTGTGTAAGAAGTCCAGAGTGTTTAGTATCTGAAGAGAGAGGAGAGACATTTGCATAGCGTTTATTTGTCAACAGACACAACTTCCTGTTGGCTTCCACATATTAAAGTTTGAAATCCTTAAAACAACAGAAACTTCCAAAGTGATCCTGATGAAACGTTTCCATCCCCCAGTTCTTAAGAGCGTGTATTTCCCCCTTTAACATCAATGACAGCTTGAAGTCTTTTGTGCTGGTTGTGGATGAGGGTCTTTATTTTCTCAGATGGTAAAACTAACCATTCTTCTTGGCAAAAAGCCTCCAGTTCCTGTAAATTCTTGGTCTGTCTTGCATGAACTGCAGGTTTGAGATCTCCCCAGAGTGGCTCAATGATATTGAGGTCAGGAGACGGAGATGGCCACTCCAGAACCTTCACTTTCTTCTGCTGTAACCAATGGCAGGTCCACTTGTCCTTGTGTTTTGGATCATTGTCATGTGTGAACGTCCAAGTACGTCTCATGTGCAGCTTCTGGGCTGATGAGTGTAAATTTTCCTCCAGTATTTTCTGATAACATGCTGCATTCATCCTTCATTCATCAGTTTGGACCAAGTTTCCTGAGCCTTTGTAGCTCACACATCCCCAAAACATCAGTGATCCACCTCCGTGTTTCACAGTAGGAATGGTGGACCTTTCATCATAGGCCTTGTTGACTCCTCTCCAAATGGAACAATGTTTATGGTTGTGGACAAAAAGTTCACTTTTGCTCTCATCACTCCAAACGACTCTGTTCCAGAAGTTTTGAGGCTTGTCTCTGTGCTGTTTGCCGTATTGTAAGCGAGATTTTTGTGGCATTTGCATAGAAATGGCTTTCTTTTGGTGACTCAACCATATAACCCATTTTTCTTCAAGTGCCTCTTTATTGTGCATCTTGAAACAGCCAGACCACATTCTTTCAGAGAGTCCTGTCATTTATGGGCTTTTCTTTGCATCCCTAACAATTTTCCTGTCAGTTGTAGCTGAAATGTTTGTTGGTCTACCTGACCGTGGTTTGGTTTCAACAGAATCCCTCATTTTCCACTTCTTCATTAGAGTTTGAACTCTGCTTATCGGCATCCTCAGTTCCACTGATATGTTATTTTATCCCTTTCCTGTCTTATACAGTTTTTTTACTTTTTCCTGCAGAAACTTTGACAATGTCAGTGCAGCACTGAGTGAAAGATACAAGGGTCTAAGACTCTTGAGAGTTTCTCCACAAGCCTTTCTGTGCTGTTCGCGGCTCTTTAAAATTTTTTCAAAAAAATGGCACTAGGTTTTATTTCTGTTTCCTAACTTTTTTGCTCCTTTTATTCTTCTTTTTTCAATTCGTCTCATCCTTATCACAATCAGTTATCTCGTTGAAACCTTTCCTTTCTCAGTTTCCTGTTGTTCCTTTGCATGTCTTGTTTCTTTCACGGAACAAAAGTGACATCTGAGAAGAAAGACGGTCGGTAAATAATGTCGTTATTGACACATAAAATTTATAAAATTTTGTCCAATGAGTTCACTCTGAGAGCTGCTCGTTGTTCAGCATCAGTCTTGTGTTTTATCAGAGTGAAATCACTCACGTCTGTCATTTAAGTGTTTTCGGTCGCAAATGGAACAATGTTTATGGTTGTGGACAAAAAGTTCACTTTTGCTCTCATCACTCCAAATGACTTTGTTCCAGAAGTTTTGAGGCTTGTCTCTGTGCTGTTTGGCGTATTGTAAGCAGGAAACTTTGTGGCATTTGTGTAGAAATGTCTTTCTTCAGCCCATTTTTCTCAAGTGCCTCCTTATTGTGCATCTTGAAACAGCCAGACCACATTCTTTCAGAGAGTCCTGTATTTCAGCTGAAGTTATTTATGGGCTTTTCTTTGCATCCCTAACAATTTTCCTGTCAGTTGTAGCTGAAATGTTTGTTAGTCTACCTGACCGTGGTTTGGTTTCAACAGAATCCCTCATTTTCCACTTCTTCATTAGAGTTTGAACTCTGCTTATTTGCATCTGTCATTTAAGTGTTTTCGGTTCTTCCCTCCTTTGTTTGAAAATATGAACCCAAGCTTTGCTCTTTAATTGGTCAAATGTCTTTTTTTTTTTTTGCTTAGTGCTTGTCTTCCTCCCTAACATTAAAGCAGCTCTAAATCGTTCTCCTAAACTATGATAACTTGTAAAGTGAACAGTTTCTGAGAATTATCAGCCTCTAATGTTCATATTTTTAGGATTTCATGTATTTTCGAAGCACCAGTTGCCTCCGTGCTCCTGAGATATCTCCTGCTGTCGGGGTCTTGAAAATTTTTGGACTTCAAATTACTTTAAGGGCCAAGAAAATCCGAGAATCTCGAGGCCAGACCTGGAGTATTTTCCTCCGTTGGGTGTCTGGAGTCATGTGACGAGCGCCGAGGTGGTCTTTGATTCGGAGCCACACGCTGCTTTCACTTTTCGCCCCAGTACAGAAAGAAGCCTCCGTCCGCTGCCTGCGACTGCGAGACTGTGCCTCTGTCCCGCCGCCGCCGCCGACTGCTTCGATTGCTCCGTCAGCCGAGCAATCGGCGATTAACTCGCCAGTCGCGGTTCTGACCTCAAGCGGTAGACAAACAGTGTCTCCTTGTAGAACAGCGAGGAGCGGACTGCTGCCCGGGGGTCTCTCTCTTTCTCCGTGGTGTGATATTAATAGCTCGAGCTCGCAGACGGACGGGAGAAAGAAACAAGAAACGACAAACAAAATGTAGACGGGGAGAAAGGGGGAGAAGAGGGAGGAGGAGGGGAGACGCCGAAAAGGCCAGCAGACGAGGAATCTGCCAGGTCCAGTTCAGCCCGACAGGCAGCAGCGTGTTTACCACAGTCTAAATAAAATACCACAGTTTCTGCAGTCCTGAAACGATCTGTGCTTTAAATTATTCTTAAACCTCTTTAAACAGTTTGTGAGAAATAATGACTTAAAGTAAAATGACCACATTGTAAAAACCCAAAACCTTGACCCCTACCCAACCTCCAACCTCTGCAAAAACACATAAAATATCCTCAAAGACGACAACAAAGCTTCATAATCTATACATTTTTTATTTTTTTTTAATCTGTCTGAAGGCAAATGTTTCTGAAAGGTCAACATAAAGCATAGAAATCCATTTCCACCTGTTAAGTCAAATAAATAATTGGCTTTGTTGAGACTTTCGAACCGATAAGAAATGAAAATTTTAAAGGAAAGATCTAAATTTCAACTTTAATTCCAAAATATGATTTTTTAATTATGATTTTTATCTCAAGTCTTAACTTTTTGACTCATGGTAGACGTTTTAAGCTCAAATTTTGACTTTTTTTTTAAAACTCTGACTTCAAAGCTCAAATTTTGACTATCTGATAAATTTGTCTTCAATGTCTCAAAATGTTTGACTGTTTATCTCAAATCTTTGACTCTTTATCTCAATTTTTGTCTTTTTTTCTTGTGATTTTGACTTAATTGTCTCAAATCTTGACTTTTCTCCAAATATTTTGACTTTTAACTCAGTATCTTAATTCATCATCCTACATTTTGACTTCAGTTTCTCAAATATTAAATTGTTATCTCAAAATTGTGATTTGTTTTAACCCCAAAACTTGACTTTTTAACTAACTTTCCAGCTTAAAATTTTACATTTTCCTCAGAATTCTGACTTTATTATCATAAATCTTGACCATTCTCTCATAATTTTTACATTCATCATGAAATTTTGACTTTTTCTTATAACTTTTTGTAACTTTCATCTCAAAAATTTCTCCTTTCTTCTCATGGTTTTGACTTTATTTTCTCAAAATTTTGACTTATTATGCACCAAAAAATTCTCAGTGAAGTCATGTTTTCATTTTTGTTTTGTTTTTTGTTTTTTTTTAAATTGGCAGGAATGGGCTTCCATAATAATGTGTCACCACACGCTGAAATTAAAAGAATTACAAGAACATATTTGTTTTGTGCAAAACTATAAAAAAAAATGTCACAAAATCTTTGTTAAAGTTTATTTTGATTTTGAGGTGTTTAAATGTTGAGCCGACGTGTTGGTTCATAATTTTATCACCAAAAAGGAGGAACATGTCCAGGTTAAAGAGGACGTTTGTTCACCCTAAGTTAAAGCGTTAAACTTGATATTTAATGAGACAAAGTTTCTGCGACACGACTTTTTACAACTACTATGATGCAACTTAAGACTCTCAACTATTCACTCACTGGAAGGAAAGAAAAATCTTCCTCTGACTCATGTCGCTGGTAAATTTAATCTGACACAGTTGATTAAACTCTTCTCTCCTGAATCGCCCGTCGCTGGCGGAGGTTGTGTATGTGTGTGTGTGAGTGTGTGTGTGTGTGTCGTCAGCTCAGTGGAAGTGCGAATTTGTTAATATTCTTTCCGTGAGGAATCTTAATTAGCGCTGTAGGTTTCATGCCTAATTTAGTGATTACACGCAGGATGAATGAGCTAATGAACATCTCAGGATGATTCAGTCGTTTTCTTTCTTTCTCTTTTTTTGTCTCTTAAAGGAAAAGTTCACCTGATGTTTCATGAACCTGCTCAGTTTGATCACACTTTGATGTGTAAGAAGTAATAAACCCAGACTTTGTCATCCTTTATTTACTAAATCTTCTTCCTTTTCGTCCCGTTTGTCTGCAGGGTTGGTTCAGTCCAGGTCAGGTGTTCGTCCTGGATGAATACTGCGCTCGCTACGGCGTCAGAGGCTGCCATCGCCACCTGAGCTACCTGAAGGACCTGATGGATTACTCGGAGAGCAACGCGCTGGTCGACCCCACGCTGCTGCACTACAGCTACGCCTTCTGCGCCTCGCACGTCCACGGGAACAGGTACAGATCCACCGACTCCTCAGAAACTCAGGAAACACAGAGGGGGGGGGTCACAGTGACAGCAGATGTGGTGCTCAGGTGTTGAAGGTAAACTCTGCTTGGCTGCAGGCCAGTGACAGCAGGTGTGACTATAATACGGAGAGAGAGAGGAATCATGTCTTTAACACTTACTGCGCATTTGAAATAGGAGCCATTTTACACCGTTGGATCTGCAATATTCTGATCAAAAGTTCAAGACAAAATCTGCACAAAAATGTGGATTTAAGTTGATTTTCTGTCAGGTTGGTAAAGAGTAAAAATCTTTCTCTCTTTAAACGTGGTCGATTGTTGAGCTGCAGAATCAAAACCTCTCACAACACAACGCCATCACTGCTGAGGTTGGACGCAGTAAGACAGACATTTAGAATTTATGAGAAGATCCTGAGGGTTATGGAACAAAAAAAGTCAAAAACATTTCAGCAGCTCTGAGCCTGAGGATCTGATTGGCTGTTCATCAAGACACAGGACAATCCTCGACCCAAATGAAGGTCGTTACTGGAGTCGACTGCAGCCCAATAACCATCAGACGGCGTCTGAGAGAGAAGAGCTTTAAGAACAAAAACCTCTTCAACTAAACTGTATGTCAACAGCTTTAGATCAAAAGTCAAAATTTTGAGTTAAAAAGTCAAGACTTTGAAGTAAAAAGTCAAAATCTCTTGGCAAAAAGACCAAATTTGGAATTAAATTTTGGCCCGGCCTTGAAAGAAAAAGAGATCATTTAATCTCAAAGCAACCTGCCTGGTTAGATAAAGGTTAAATAGAATAAACAGAAAAAAATAAGACACAAGGTTCAATATATGAGTTAAAAGTGAAAATCATGAGATAGAAAGTCAAAATTATGGGATTAAAGTCAGAACTTTTGGATGAAAAGTAAGTTTTTGGGGAAAAAGTCTTAATTACAAAGAAAAAAAGAGGAAAGTTTGAGATCTAAAATTTTGGAATTAAGATCAAAATTTGATGATAAGAAGTTGAAATTGTGACGTATAACACTTAACTGGGCTTCTATGGTTTTGAAACAAAAGTGTTTGGTCTGAGAGAGAAGAGCTTTAAGAACAAAAACCTCTTCAAAGGCCTCGTCTCCTTCCACTAAATGGCCTGTTTGGACTTTGACAGAGAGCATCATGGGACATTGAAAGGTGGAAGTTTCAAACTAAGAGACTCCTCTTTTTGAACTTGGAACTACCAGGACTACCGCAGGTTGCAATGACAGTACTGCTCCTCTAGGGTGACTCTACAAAAGATCCGCCGTGTCACCTCCCCCCCCCCCGTAGTACTAGACGAAAAAGACTTGTTACCAACAATGGAGCTGACGGTTGTTCAGGGGCGTCCTTCATGACTGAGGACCCTGCTCTGTCTGATAATGACAACAGGACAACGCTGCAGTTCACAGTTCAGGAATAATCTCTCTCTTTTGGATCATCCTGCGTGTTCCCCTGATCTAAATCACAGTGAGAACATTATGGGATGGATGGAGAGGGAAGTTTACAAAAATAGACGTCAGTTCCAGACAGTGGACGACAAACATGAAGCATCTTCACCACTTGGAGCAACGTTACCACGGAAACACTCACATCAATCAATCACTCTCATTTCTTCTTTTTGCAGATTGGTGCAATTTTTGACGATTGTATTTGGAAACTTAAATGAAAAGTGAATTGACGGGGGTGTCAAAGGGCTTTAAAAATGTCTTAATTGGTCCCAAAGCTGAACTGATGCTGATGTTGGTCTTATTGAAACAGTTGAGTCCATCAGACCGAACCGTCTCTTGTAGCAGCAGCCGTCGTCTTTTTGCTTCTCTTTGGCTCCAGCGTTGCTCCATCAGTTCAGCCCCGTCTCGACTCCCCCGGCTGATAATAGCTGATATCTGTGCTTCCTCTCTTTGTCGACCCATTTAGTCAATTAGAAAGCGTAATGATCAGCTTCTCCTGCAAATCGCCGGTTACACTTGGTGGGAGGGGAGGGATGGGACGCCGAATTGGCTTTTTGTCAGTTGAAGCTCTAATTTGAATAATTGATGCCCGTTCAGGGCTCCTGGAGCTGCCTGAGTGGGTGCTGATGGGAAAAAAAAGAGGGTTTTTGGATGCCTGGCAGCGTCGGAGGTGGAGAAAAAAACAAACTTAATTACAGAACTCAAGTTTTCCCTGAGGGCCGCTTAGCGAAGAGGAAGTATGAGAGGAGGCAGAGAGGACGGAGAGAGACGTGACGGAGCGATCGACTGGAGAGTGCTTGACTTCTTCTTCAAAGTGATATCAGACTGTGCTTTTCTCCAGGAAACATTTAATTCAGACTCTTTGAAATGAGACGAACCTTTCGTGAAGATGTAAATATGTACGTTTGATATTTGACAGACTTTTATTCCCCTCATAATCTTGGCCTAGATACGCCACACTGTGTTTCAAAGCTTATAACTGAAGAACCACATGGTCAAAGTTCATCAGTGACACCTCATTTAAAAGATTTAAGTCCCTAGTATCAGAAAATATCATGTTTTTGTATGTTGCTAAAGTCCACATCAGGATAAATGCAGCTGAAACACTTTTTTTCGTCTTTAGTTTTGCAAATCAATAGTTTCAAGTTGCTTCATGTCAGACATAAAACATCCACCACATCACTTCTACACCTTCTCATCTACATCTGGGTGAAATTTGAGCTTTTTAGGTAAAACTTTGTAGGAGTTAGAGAGTTTTTAGTCTCAGGTGACAAAGTTGTACTCACTGTGAACGCTCTTGTCCAAAGACTTAGTGCAAACAAAACCAGCTTCGTCAGTGCTCAGTGTCCTCTTTTTAGTCAACTTTGCTCTCTTGGTGGAAAAGTTAGTCAAAAAAATCATGAAATTCTTGTTACAAGTCACGGATTCTTCTTCCTCTGTTGTTCACATGAATGTGAATGAAGACGCACTGCAGTTAACAGGTCTCGCCAATGATCTAAATGGCTACAGCTGGCTTCCTGTGAAGGGGAAGGTGATTTTTTAACTGTAAAAGTGAGTGACAGGCCTGCTAGGCAATAAACGACCCTCTAATAAAACTATTACACAAGACTACAAATGTGCTATTATCTATTGTTGTCTATCACAAGCTGTCCTGGGATGAAAACTTAACAGAAAACAATGCAAACACTTTAGTCTTGCAGCTAGAACCCTGTTGAAAACAAAGACTTGTAGCTTTGTCAGATTGACATTGAGGAGGAAATGCTCTAAGACTGTGAAGCTGTTGTTATTTATTTCAGAAAAAAGTCAGAATCAGAGACAAGAAAGTTTAAATTTGAGGGAAAATGAGGGAAAAAATAAAATCATACAATAAAAAGTCAAAGTAATGAGATAAAAAGTAAAAATTTGGGACAAAAAGAGTGAAAATTTGAAAAAAAAAAAAGATAGAGAGTCAAATTACTGAGAAAAAATGTCAAAGTTATAAGATGAAATGTTAAATTGTCATGTTCAAGTCAAAATTGGAGATTTAAAAAAAAAGTAGAAATTTTGAGACACAAATAAGTCAAAGTAATGAGACTATGAATTTAATTATTTTGACAAAAAGATGAAATTTTGAGCATAAAAGTCAAAATTCTGAGATAAAAGGTCAGAATGTTTGAGACAAAAAAGTCAAATTTGGAGAAACAAAAAAATTAATCATCCGATTTGAAGTTGAGGTTTATGAGAAATCAAGTCAAATTTGGAGATAAACAGTTGAATTATTGAGATAAAAGGCTGAATTTATGAGGTTAAAAGTCAAAATTATAAGAAAGAAATGCAACATTTTGAGCTAAGAAGTCAAACTTATAGAGGAAGGATCGATGAGAACGGACACGACAGACAGACAAACAACGGACTTTACAGGAGAAATTTCACCACTTGGAATAATTTGATGAAACAACACTTTTGATATGTTTGAACTCTGGATTCCTCTGGTGGAAAGGAGAGTGAATATTCAGGGTACGGGCGTCAGGATGTGACGTAATGACCCCAAACAGGTAGGACGTCCACGTTGTTGTGAGAGATTCTTTCACTAATTACGTTTTGTTGGTGAAGAAAAACGGTGAAACAAACTTAGAGACAGAAACGAGAAGAATCTAAACTTCTAATGTGGTAAAGAATGTTTCTTTTTGTCGTGTGTTGAAGTTTTGTGGACATGATGAGAGCAGCTGTGATGATTCAGGCCTCCATGTTTGGTTATTTGGTGATGTAAGACGTGATGGAGCAGCTCTGACACTTTGATTCCTCTTCTCCTCCATTCGCCGTGTGTTTGATAAGACAGGTGCGTTTGATCCGGGATCGGGGTTAAAGGAGCATTACCAGAGCCGGGGGGGAGTCCGCTCGCCTCCCTCTCACCTGTCACTTCGGATCTGCTCCTCACCGAGCGGCTTCACCGCGCTGACGCTGGATGTGACAGGAGCTTTTACCTCCCCCTCTCCTCCTCACGCAGACACAAGGGAGGAAGGTGACACACACGATCACCTGCCACTCAGCTTCATCTCTTTTCCACACCTCTTAACCTGTCAAGCTCCACCCGGCTGTCACGACCTGTTCACTATTTGTCCTCAACATATAAACAGTAACATCTTTGTCTAACATCAGAATGCTGCGCTGCATTAGAAAGTTTAGATTCTTCTCATTTCAGTCTCTAAGTTTGTTTCACAGTTTACTCGACCAAAAAAACGTAATTAGTGAAAGAATCTCTCACAACAACGTGGACGTCCTACCTGTATGAAGGTCATTACGTCACATCCTGACGCCCGTACCCTGAATATTCACTCTCCTTTCCACCAGAGGAATCCAGAGTTCAAACATATCAAAAGTGTTGTTTCATCAAATTATTCCAAGTGGTGAAATTTCTCCTGTAAAGTCCGTTGTTTGTCTGTCTGTCGTGTCCGTTCTCATCAATAACAGCAGCTTCACAGTCTTAGAGCATTTCCTCCTCAATGTCAATCTGACAAAGCTGCAAGTCTTTGTTTTCAACAGGGTTCTAGCTGCGTTTTCTGTTGAGTTTTCATCCCAGGACAGCTTGTGATAGACAACAAGTGCTCCCTGCTTGACTGGGTAATAGCACATTTGTAGTCTTGTGTAATAGTTTTATGAGAGGGTTGTTCATTGGCTAACAGGGCTGTCACTCACTTTTGCAGTTAAAAAATCACCTTCCCCTTCACAGGAAGCCAGCTGTAGCCATTTGGATCATTGGCGAGATCTGTTAACTGCCGTGCATCTTCATTCACATTCATGTGAACAACAGAGGAGGAAGAATCCGTGACTTGTAACAAGAATTTCATGATTTTTTTGACTAACTTTTCCACCAAGAGAGCAAAGTTGACTAAAAAGAGGACACTGAGCACTGACGAAGCTGGTTTTGTTTGCACTAAGTCTTCGGACGAGAGCGTTCACAGTGAGTACAACTTTGTCACCTGAGACTAAAAACTCTCTAACTCCTACAAAGTTTTACCTAAATAGCTCAAATTTCACCCAGATGTAGATGAAAAGGTGTAGAAGTGATGTGGTGGATTTTTCATGTCTGACATGAAGCATCTTGAAGTTAATGATGTTCAAAAATGGTTATAATAACGAAAAGAGGAAAAGTGTTTCACACATTAAAACATGACATTTTCTAAAACTTGAAATTTAAATTTGTCAAATGAGGTGTCACTGATGAATTTTGACCTTGTGTTGCTCCAGTTATAAGCTTTGAAACACAGTAAGGTGTAAGGGGGAGGTTCAGGTGGGGTGTAAGGGGTTAAGGTGAAGTGGCGTCCACCCCCGGTCCTCTGCCACGCCGCTCTGCGAGCTCCACCCGTGACGACTCCTGTCAGCTGACATCAGAAGCATCGAACAGGCAGAGGGTTTTCTGGATCCTGGAGGCGGATGCGGTACTTATCGTTTACACTCCAGCCACATGGAGTGTAAACACACAAACCTGAGCCCCCACACACACATCCCCCCCCCCCATCCTGACAGCCTCGCCTCAAACGCGCTCGCTTCATTTAGCAGCAACAATGTGTCTGAACCCCGACAAGCTGTCGCATCGCTCCCCGCTCCCCCGTGTGAGTCCGAGCATGAACGCACATCTGACTGGGTTTAATGGCACAGAGAGGAGAGCTGCCAAACCAAACATTACACCGCCGCGTGTTTACCGCTGGCTGCCGGCCAACTTATTCCTCCTCTGATTTTATTTCCTGCAGAAATTCACTTCAGAGGAAGCAGGGTGACATTTTTGAGGAAGAGTCACAAACTGTCAGAGAGGGACACAGCACTTTTCTTTCTGCATAAATCGAGGGCAGAGAAACTCAGAACATCCCTTTTGTGTTGGAAAAATCATGTGTCCAGTCAAATATTATTTTCAGATGTGTGAATATCCTGACAAGGTCGAACATAAAGTTCCCGTATCTGAATCACAAACCGCTTCTTTTTTGTCCCTTTTTTACACTTTGGACCATCAACTCTGAAGAGGAGAAAAGTCAGCCCTGAATCCAAACACAGAGGTCCTGTTAACTCTGGATCTGTATTCTGTCAGGTCATTTATATTTAAATACACGGGCGTGATTTCACCACGGAAGAGCCAAGGTTGCAGAGAAAACTTCTGAATGTTGCTCCAACATTTGAAAGCGCTAAACTTTTGCGAGTTTTGGCCCCTTTTGTCATCTCTGAGCACTTTGGTTGGAGAAAAAAATCCCATTTTGAGTGGACTCTGACTTTGGTTGGAAGTATGTATTCATCCTTTTGGAGTGTTTTCTGACAGAGGAACTACTTTAGATGGAAAGATTGTAATATTTAACCTGTTTATCATGTATTCATAGATTTTTAAGGCTTTGTGAGGACTTTTCATCTGGTTTTCATTGCATTTTTTTCCTGAATCTGACTCTGCTTTCCATGAACACTTAGTTTGCAGAGTCGTGATTTGATCTTATTTGTTTTTAAACAAATATATTGTAACAAGAACAACACCAACAACTCACCACCACTACAACTGGGACTGATTTTTACACATTTTACTCATTTTTACCTAATTTTGCCACTTTTGGACCATTTTTTGATTCCTTCTCACTATTTTCAAGGTTCACTACCCATTTTCTTGCCAATTTTTGACACTTTTCACTCTTTTTTGACAATTTTGGACCAGTTTTTGCAGTAAACCAATGATGTTTCCAAAATTAACCCCAACTTTCTAAGCATTTTTGGTGACTTAGGCCTTTTTTTTCAGGATTTTTGTCACTTTCTGAATTGTTTAAAGTTTCACCCGAAAATTTTCTTGCGAATTAATAATTTTTAATATTTTTGCCACTATTGTACCATTTTTTTTATTCCTTCTCACTATTTTCAAGGTTCACTCCCAATTTTCTTGCCAATTTTTGACACTTTTCACTCTTTTTTGACAATTTTGGACCAGTTTTTGCAGTAAACCAATGATGTTTCCAAAATTAACCCCAACTTTCTAAGCATGTTTGTTGACTTAGGCCATTTTTTTTCAGGAGTTTTTTCACTTTCTGAATTGTTTAATTTTTCACCCCAAAATTTTCTTGCTAAATAATAATTTTGAATATTTTTGCCACTTTTGGACCATTTTTTTGATTCCTTCTCACTATTTTCAAGGTTCACTCCCCATTTTCTTGCCAATTTTTGACACTTTTCACTCTTTATTGACACTTTTGGACCATTTTTTGCAATAAACTAATGATGTTTTCAAAATTAATCCCAACTTTCTTGGCATTTTTGTTGACGCAGGCCATTTTTTTCAGGATTTTTGTCACTTTCTGAATTTTTTAAAGTTTCACCCAAATTTTTTCTTGCCAATTAGTAACATTTGATATTTTTGCCACTTTTGGACCTTTTTTTTGATTCCTTCTCACTATTTTCCAGGTTCACTCCCAATTTTCTTGCTAATTTTTGACACTTTTGGACCATTTTTTGCAATAAACTAATGATGTTTTACTCATTTTTTTCACCATTTTTGCCACTTTCTGAATTTTTTAAAGTGTCATCCAAATTTGTTCTTGTTATTTAATGACTTTTAATATTTTTTGCCACTTTTGGACCATTTTTTGATACCTTTTCACGATTTTCAAGGTTTACTCCTAATTTTCTGGCTCACTTTAGTTGCATTACAGCCATTTTGGTCCCTTCCCTTCTTATTGCCACTTCAAGACCATTTTTTACAACAAAATAACTGTTTTCAAAATTAACCCCTACTTTTTTTTGCATTTCTGTTGACTTTGGCCATTTTTACAGCATTTCACTGTTTTACTCACTTTTTCACCATTTTTGCTACTTTCTGAATTTTTTTAAAGTTTCATCCACAATTGTTCTTGCTAATTAGTAACGTTTTTTTGTCACTTTTGGACTGTTTTTTTGATTCCTTCTCACTTTTTTTCCAGGTTCATTCCCAATTTTCTTGAAAACTTTTCTTGCATTTTGGCCATGTTGGTCACTTTTTACTCTTTGTTGACACTTTTGGACCATTTTTTTTGCAATAAACTAATGACGTTTCCAAAATTAATCCCAACTTTCTTAACATTTTTGTTGACTTTGACCATTTTTACCACTTTTCACTGTTTTTGCCACTTTCTGAATTTTTTAATGTTTCATGCTTTCATCCTCTTCTTGCTAACTTTTGTTGCTTTTAACCATTTGTGGTAATTTTCACTCTTTTTTGCCACTTTTGGACCATTTTTTTTATTCCTTCTCACTATTTTCAAGGTTCGCTACCAATTTTCTTGCAAATTTATGACACTTCTCACTCATTATTGACACTTTTGGACCATTTTTTGCAATAACTAATGACGTTTCTAAATTGAATCCCAACTTTCTTGGCATTTTTGTTGACTTAGGCCATTTTTTTTCCAGTTTTTTTTTTGTCACTTTCTGAATAGTTTAAAGCTTCATCCAAAGTTTTTCTTGCTAAAACGTGACTTTCACTCTTTTTTGCCACTTTTGGACCAATTTTGTACAACAGAATAACTATGTTTTCAAAATTAATCCCAACTTTCTTGGCATTTATTGACTTTGGCCATTTTTACAGCATTTCACTGTTTTACTCACTTTTTCACCATTTTTGCTACTTTCTGAATTTTTTAAAGTTTCATCCACAATTTTTCTTGTTAATTTTTGTTGCTTTTTGGCCATTTTTAGTAACATTTCATCACTTTTGGACCATTTTTTGACACCTTCTCACTATTGTCCAAGTGCACTCCCAATGTTTTGCAAACTTTTGCCACTTTTGGACCATTTTTTGCTGCTTTTTGAGCATTTCCAGGTTGTATCCCAACTTTAATGCCAATTTTTGTTGCTTTTTGGCAGTTTTTACAACCTCAAACTAAATTTTCTTACCCCTCTTCGCTGTTTTTGCCTCTTTTTACCTCTCAGATTGTTTCTTTTGTAAAGTTAGTTTTTAACAGTTTGTCTCTTTGGTTGAGTAACTCTGGTGAGGAACAGAAAACTTCTGCTGCAAAAAGTGTATCAGATATTTTGACCAAGGGTTATAGAAAAAGATAAAAACTCAAACATGAAAAACACTAACAGGTAAATGTTCCTCAAACAGGAAGTACAGACTCATGGCTGACTTCAGCATAACTACAGCAAGCGCAAGGTTCCACAAACTCAAAGCACAGTTAGTTACATTCATTCATTCATTCATTCATTCATTCAACCTTTATCTAATCTCAAAATAATCAGTGAGGGTGTTCCCTAATTTTAATGATGCAACCAATAAATGCATCAAGAAAATTGACAGAGAAAATATCAACAAAACAATGAAGACAGTTACGTTCAAAAACAGAATGGTTCATAATCATAGTCATAAACAAGCACTAACAGTTTAAATTAACATACAACAAAACAATATGAAAATCCACCAATTTCATATTTATTTACATGGTTTTGACACAGAAAACCTGTAAAGCTACTTTATGTATGCAGACAATTTACAGAAGGAATTGATAAGAATCTGATTGAGAGTCAATAAAGGCGTTGTTATCAATAAAATCTCATCTGTAGTTTTTCTTGTAGTTTCATGAATGGAAGTGTAAATTCTGCTGAAGGAATTTAAAGTTTACTCTAATTTTCTCTGAAGATTTTGCTTTTCTGAGCTGTTCCTCAAACCTGTAGTGAGTTAGAAACACTGAGCATCAAAACTGATCAGTCAGTTTTATATTCGTCACCTCGCTGCTCACAGAAAAAAAGCATCGATTGTTTCAGGAGATGAACGAGCGGGATTACGGGACAGCTGGCATCGACCCAAAGGGTTTGGAGCCTCGGGCCATTTCTCTCTCTCTCTCTCTCCATCTCCTCGTCTCATCATCTCGCTCTGACAGTCATTCACGTCTTCATTTAGGGGCCCAGAGCGGCGGCGGTGGCGGCCCTGGCGTAAAAACATCCGTACATGAGTGAACACACTTGCTCCTCCCAGACTTTGCTGCTTTATGTTCCCGCAGGATTAACTGGTGCTGCTTAAAACGAGGCTGTGGGGGGAGAAGGAGGTGAAGGGGGGGTGATGGAGGAGGGAGGGGGGATAATGAACTGATCTGAGGGACAACAGGGTGGAGAAGTTGTGCTAATAAGAGCTGTTGTGCAGAGAAAGGCGGCTCTCGTTACAGAACAACAGAGCAGAGCTGAAGAGCAGAGAGTTTGTTCTCATAGACGCCTCATGCTGCACCTCCTCCTCCTCCTGCACCTCCTCCTCCTGCTGCACCTCCTTCTGCTGCTGCACCTCCTCCTGCTGCACCTCCTCCTAAACCTCCACGCTCCTCCCTTTACGTCGTATCCCGTGCAGAAGGAACAGCTCATCTGCCCTCACTCTCTGCTCCCGTTTGTCTCCAGATGATTAAAAAAATGAATAAAAAAATGAATGAAAAAAGAGAAATAAAATAAAACCATGCAGAAAAAAATTCTCAAACAAGAAGAAAAAGTGATAAGAAACATTTTTAATTTTTTTCAGACATAGACTCAGACAGACTTTATTGTTTTTCTGTTTGCAGCGGATGTGCAAAGGACACAGATAAGGTGCAAAACACTAGAAAATACAAAATGTGCAAAAGAGTCTGGACTAAAATAAAGGAAGGTAAAGGCAAGTGCAGGAGTTTTTCCTTTAAATTTACATTTATGCTTAAAATTATTGTAATTTTGTCAATTTATGAATCGTTTAAACATTGTTTTTAAATAGAAAATTCAATAAATAAAAAGGGGAGCTTAACCTATGGAAAAATAAAAAGTGATATAGGTTTCCTGGTTTTATTATTATTATTTGGTTTAATACATTGGTCAAGTGTCTCTGTTCTACTTTTTTTTCCCCATTTTTTTTATTCCATTTATTAATTTTTTTGCGTAGGTTTTAATTCAATTTTATTTATTCTTTAATAATAAGTCTCCCCATTTTTTATTTATAGTTTTTATTTTATATTTATTATCAAGCCAAGTCTTTCTCTTTTTTAAATTTTATTTATTGTTTTACGCAAATGTTTTTCCGTTAATTCATTTGTTTGTTTATTTATTTACTTATTTATTTATCTCTTCTTTTTTTAGAGAATATTGATTCATCTGTTTTTTCTGAGGCTTTTGTTTTTTACCTGGCTTCCGTATTAATGACGCTTTGTACGATTTTTTATTGATTTATAGTTTTGATTGTTTTTAATAATATATATGTTTATCTTAAATCCAAATGATTTCCCAAACAGCTGCACTTCCTACAATTAATTTCAAATTTATTTTATTTCATTCCAAAAAACTTTGATTTCAGTGAAAAATATGTTGTTTTTATACTGATTTTTCCGGTTTTCAAATAATCTGAAGCCCTTTTATTACTAAACAAAGTGAAAATATAGCACTTGAAATGCTAGAAATAAAAAGTTTTACTTTTGGAAAAGATATTTGCTCATTTTAAAATTGAATGGAGCAAGTAATTTCCAAAAAGTTGGCAACAAAACTTTAATTGCTAAAAAAAAATCTGGAGGGAAATTTTCCAACTAATGATGTTTATGATCAGTAAATGTAGTAAAGAGAGTAAAGTGAGAAGAATAAGTTAATTTCATCATCATCCACAGAGCATAATATCATAAATCAATACTGGATGGATGTGACTCTGTAGTAGAAGTCACCGCATTGACACAAAATCACCTCCTACATCCATTACCTGCAGCTTCAAGTTGTTGAACGTTGGCTCAGAAAATTCAGCTTTTGAAGCACTTTGAGCTTTGTTAACAGATGTGTTTTATTTAAAAGGTTTATTTCTTATTTATTAATTATATCCATAAATAAAATTCACTGGAGGTTAATCATCGACTGCTCAGTCTCGCCTCCTCTCTCTCTCTTTCTGCCGCTTCCTTTTTTTTTTTTTTGTCGTCACAATTTTTCATTTTCGACTTTAAAGAGTCGGGAACGCGCCGCTCTGTGAAGTTGTTGGTACTCGAGGGGAACCAGCGAAAGGCTTTTATAAGAACAACTCATTAACAGACAACCTCCTCGCTTCTTCCCTCCAGCGACCGCGAGTGCCGTTTGGAGAGGGTGCTTTTCTCTTTCAGCCGCGCTCAGAAAGCCCAGAAAGTCAAGGCTGGTCACTCTGGGTGCTGATTGCATTTTTTCCCCTTTTTTGCCAGAGTGCCTATTCAGAGGAAGGCAAGAAGGGAATGAAAGCTTTACAAACATTAATGAAGCGCTCAACTAACAGTTTTCTCTTTGTTGACTCTCCTCCTGCCAGCCGGATGAGCTGTGGAGGAGGAAGAGGAGCCTGAGCAGCTCTCCGTTTGATTGGATGACTCCGGGGTCAGTGTGGAGAGTTTGGCTGCTTTATCAGTTCAGTTTAGTGAAAACAAGCCAGTCAGACTTGTCGGAGCAAGAAAGAAACCACACACAGAGGAGCAGATTGAGCTGTTTTCTAAGGCTTCACACTCTGTTCCACTTTTTCTTTCAGGCTTTCACATGAAAAAACAAATGAAGATTCCTTCACTGGTCTCACCTCTGCGTGTGTGTGATTGCTTCAGCTCTGGGACCTTGTACCGTCAGGAAGTCTGGATAAAGAGATTTTCTGTGCTCGGATGTAAAAAGCATCAAAGATTTGGTCTCCAGAGTTCATGTTTCATATTTAAAATTCTTCAATAGAGGGAAAGGCTTTCATTTTCCTCGCCTGAAAAGGGGGACCAGCCTTTTACTCCAAACCAGCGTAAAGTTAATACCAACAGTACTTCTTATCAAACTCTACAAACTAAATCTCTCTTTCTTTTTTTTAACATATTCATTTCTTTAACTTTACATTTTCAATCAATGAAACTCATCACTCTCTGCAAACGTTCCCTTTTAAAGTCTTTTTACCGTTAATATATTTTTCTCGGACATACATTTCGTCGCTCTTCTCTTGGCACTTAACCTTCTGTGATGTATTAAATTTTTCAGAATCAAGTAGTTATTTCTTCGAATTTATCTTTTGGTTATTGAAATGTGAGAAACTACAGAAATAAAACCATCAAAAAGGACTAATCACTCCCACTCCTCTTCATCCCCCTCTGAGAAACAGAGTCACAATCAGGTTAAATTCTGAGAAATAATGTAACTATGCATCATCCTGCTCATTATTCAGTTTATTACTAAAGATGTGAACAAAATACTGATCTGCTTTGTCTGGATTGCAGGACAGGATCTTGCTCAGCTTTTTTTTTAAGTGATATTTAGGGTCCAGAATCTCCTCAAGCTGCTTTCACATCTGTATAATGTGATGACAGAACCGTTATTATATAATGCAACATGTCAGTCTGTAACCCTTGAATCTGATTGGTCAAAGCTCATGCCAACCATAGACTGTATAATGAGTGGACGTAACGACGTTCGGCTCAAATTGAAGCCTCCAGCAGATGCCCCGCCCCCTGGTGTCTGGCTGCAGTATAGGTCATAAGCCCCGCCCCCTGGTGTCTGGCTGCAGTATAGGTCATAAGCCCCGCCCCCTGGTGTCTGGCTGCAGTATAGGTCATAAGCCCCGCCTCCCCATGTATTCAAGATATGAGCCGGGAAAACTTTTAAAAATTACGATACCTTGTAGAAACGTTTCTCTCATCCTTACGCTAAGGTAGTATGACGATGTCATCTGGCTGCATGGTGTTCAGGTGTTTTTTTTCCTGAGAAGTTAGTTTCTCATTAGTTATTGGATGTTAAAAACCGCGATATAAGTTTCGTTTTACGATAGTTGACAGCTGCCGTTCGTGAGTAGTTTTTATTGGGGATATAAGAAACTTCAGGAAAGAGCCAAAAGGAGACTAAACCTTCTGAAGAAGACGAAATAAATACTTTTATTTCTCTTTTTTACTTGGCTCCACCGGAAATTCTCTACTGCGCAGACTCTGGCTGCACAATGGCGGCTAGAGAAATGGGGTTTTTTGGCTTCAAAAACATAGAACGGTGACAGGCGGAAGCGCGTTGTCCATTCTATATACAGTCATTGGTTGCAACAGCTGCCGAAAGGTGTCAAAAAGTTTGTAAATCTAAGAGGCTTTGTGAAAAACACAATAATATCACTGAAAAAACTTCAAAGCAAAAGAAAAAAATAGAATGAAAATGCCACAATACGAATGCAAACGCCACAACACAGATGCAAAAGCCACAAGACAAATGAAAATGCCACAGCGGGGAATGCAGTCCCTACAACTCAGATGCCAGTGCCAGAACATGAATTCCAATACCACAACAAAAGATTTAAGCCACTACATAAGTACAAACACCAAAAGATAAGGCAAAAGCCACAAAACGAGTGTAAACGTCGTAACACAAATGAAAATGCCACAACAGAAATACCAATTGCCAGTACATGAATGCCAATGCCACAACACAGATGCCAGTGACACCACACAAATGAAAGTGCCAGAACATGAATGCAATCGCTACAACAGAAATGCCTATGCCAGTACATGAATTCCATTGCCACAACAAAAGTTCAAAGCCACCACATATGTACAAACACCAAAAAATAAATGCGACAACATGAGTGTGTATGCAGCACAACACAAATACCAATGGCAGCAACACAGATGCCAATGCCACAACAAAAATGAATTTGCCACAACAGGAATGCAATGTCTGCAACTCAAATGCCGAAACAAAAATTCAAAGCCACTACATGAGTACAAACCCCAAAGTGCAAATGAAAAATCCCACAACACAAATGAGAATGCCACAAAAGGATTGAAATTGCCACAATAAAAATTCCAGTGTCAAAACATAAATGCCAATGCCATGATAAAAATTTAAAGCCACTACATTAGAACAAACACCAAAACATGAGTGCAAAAGCCAAAACAGGAATTAAAACTTCAAAACAAGAATGCAAATGCAAAAACATGTGTGAACATCACAAAAAAAATGCCAGTGCTCCCACACAAATGAAAATGCCACAACAGAAATGTAATTGCTACAACTCAAATGCCAGTGCCAGAACGTGAATGCAGATGCAACAACAAAAGTTCAAAGCCACCACATGAGTACAAACTCCAAGATGTGAATGCAAGTGCACAGCACAAGTGTGAACACAGTAACGTAAATGGAAATGCCACAACACAAATACCAATGCCATCACATGAATGCAAATGCCACAACACAAATGAAGTTGCCACAACGAGAATGCAATGGCTGCAACTCAAATATCAATGCCAAAACAAAAGTTCAGAGCCACTATATGAGTACAAACCCAAAAACGTGAATGCAAATGCCACAATATAAATGATGATGCATCAACAAGAATTCATTTGCCACAATACAAATGCCAGTGTCAAAACGTAAATGCCAATGCCCCGACAAAAGTTCAAAGCCACTCCAAAAGCACAAACACCCAAAACATGAGTAGAAAGCCAGAACAGGTGTCAAAAACCCAAAACGAGAATGCAAATGCAACAACACAAGTGTGAACGCCACAACACAAACGCCAGTGCTACCACACAAATAAAAATGCCACAACAGGGAAGGCTATTGCCACAACTCAAATGCCAATGCCAGAACATGAATACAGATGGCACAACAAAAGTTCAAAGCCACCACATAAGTACAAACTCCAAAACGTGAATGCAAATGCCGCAACATAGGTGTGAACACAATAACGCAAATGGAAATGCCACAACACAGATGCCATTGTCACAACACAGATGCCAGAGCCATAACACACAAGAGTACAACCCCAATGCCAATGCCAAAACAAAAGTTCAAAGCCACTACATGAGTACAAACCCCACAAGAGGAATGCAAATGCCAAAACAGGAATAAAAACTCCAAAACGTGAACGCAAATGCAACAACGTGCGTGTTAATATGGCAACACAAATACCAATGCAAATACATGAATGCCAATGCCACAACATAGATGCCATTGCCACAACACTGGTGCAAACACCACAACACAAATAGAAATGCCAAAACATGAGTGCAAAGCCACAACACAAGTCCAAATGGCACACAAATGTGAACACCAGAACATCAATGCAAGGGCCACAACATGAATGTAAAAGTTCTTGTAGAAGTTCTGGATCCTGTTTTAAACGGTTTTCCACTCTTAGGTCTGCGCAGGACGGCTTTAACCTAAAACTACTGAAAATCCCTCACTGAGACGCCACATGGGTAAAGTTGGAAAGGAACTTTGTCCATTTGTATTCGCACATGCATCCCACTGTGACATTTTTGTATCTTTGTACGGATGTAAACACAGCTGAAGTGTTGTTGATGGTTTTACACGAGAGTAGAAACACAAACCCTCACATCAGCTTTGTATCCAAACTGAAACCTACTTTCAGTCTGCTCTGTAAAAATGAAAGTCAGCTGATTTCTCTGAGTGTGTGTGTTTGTGTGTTTCAGGCCTGATGGGATGGGGACAGTGACGGTGGAGGAGAAAGATCAATTCGACACCATCAGGAATCGACTCATGGCTCTGCTGGAAAACCAGATCACACACTTCAGGTACGAAGAGAAACAAACACAGGAATTGTTGTTTTATTTCACCTACTTCCTGTTTTCATTCATTTTTGTGTCATTCTTGTTATCTTTTAAGAAATACAGAGCAGAAATGCTGTATTTTGGTGGTGTGTTATTTAGCTAAGAGCTGACACTTTTAAAGCAGACTGATTTAACAGGATGAAACGATAAGAGGGTCAATGACGTGACGTCCCCTTTTTTTGTGTCCGAGTGCAATATTTCCTTCCATCATGAATTGAGTATTTCATCACATGTATTTCTTTATTCTATGAAACCTGTGTTATTTGAACACATCATTAAACTATTAAAATATAACATGTTTTTTTGTGTTTTGGTTCCTCAAACCCCCAAAATGTCAGGTGGTGCAACCGTCCTGACAAGTATCCACAGTAATTAAACTCTAAAAATTGAATGTCAGTTATTGTAAATGGAAATTAAAAATACAGTGGCATTATTTTATGCTTGAACCTTTTTAAATAAAACATTCTTTGCAAATAAAAAGAATTTTAAAGCTGTTGAGAAAT
>RPOG01005901.1:0-27985 GCA_008086565.1 Thalassoma bifasciatum
CTTAGCCTGCAACAGCCACACAAATATTGTTAAATCTATGCTTTTATATTATCTTTTGTCTCATACCTCTCCAGCCCCCCATCCTCCAGATTTCTGTTCTTCAGATCAGTCCAGGAAGAGAACTTTTCCAGGATGTAGGCCGCCAAACCCACGGGAGAGTTGTTCAATCCACAGCCTGTACACCATTAACAGCTTTTTATAGGTTTCTGAATATGATTATTAGAAATTAATCTCCTTTGTTTTAGCCTATCTCCTACCTGCAGTGTCAGGTTTAGTGGCCTGGATGTGTAAGTAGCCTGATTCCCTGAGAATTTCCCAGACATTTTTTTCAAAGAAAGGAAACAGCCGGCGAACATCTTCCCGACTTAAACCCACCAGGAAGGGTAGATAAGGACCGATCAAAAGGGACATAAGTACTCTGAATCCCTTGGTTGATATAAACATGTTCAGATGGAGTCCTTTCACGCACCTTATGAAGAGAGGAAACAGATTGTCAAATAAAGTCACATCATACGGTACAGATGATGAAACATTTTAATCTGCACAGGGTGCAAATATATCACTCCAAGCGCAAGTTTTTATCATGTTTTTCCTCTTGCAAGTCATTATTTAAGCAACACAGTCTGCAGAAATGTTTGGTGTTAGCAGTTCCTGTGTAATTAGCACACTGCAGATGCTGTTTCAAAATTTCAGGAAGAATGTCACAATGCTCCCTTTATAATGAAAAACAAGCAGGATGGGAAATTCCACTGCAGTGACAAGTTGTGGCTTGTTTTTTTTCCATTGAGACCCATGTTGTTGTCTTACTCTGGCTTCAGCTGTGCCATGTTAGTGGTGATGAGAGAGCCCCAGTCTCCTCCCTGCACATAGAACTGAGAGAATCCCAAACGCTCCATCAGGGTCAGGAAAATTCGGGCTGTAGCGATGGAGTTAAATCCTGGAAAGATACAAGCAGCACAGCAATTGTACAAATTTAAAGCCAAAATAACCCTACTGTGCGCCAACTTAGGCTTTGAAAGCTTCGGTTCTTAGAAGTGATCTTGAAAAAGTCTGATTGCTACATACATGCCTGATCATAATCCACATCATAAAATGAGATTATCACCATTATTTCTAAAAGCTTTGCCCATTGGATGCCCCAGTGTGACCCTAGACTCAAGGTATCTACATTTGGTGTTAACACAGCTTTAGATCTATTTCCTCCCTACCTTTCTTGTGAGGAGCTTCTGAGAACCCATAGCCAGGGATGGACGGACAAATGACCTCAAACACAACATCGTCCTGGCTCTCTGTGAGAAGAGGCAGAATCCTGTAGAACTCAAAGAAGGAACCAGGCCAGCCGTGAACGAGCATGAGAGGCACAACCTTCTGATGCTCACGATGAGGAGGACGCACGTGGATGAAGTGCACATCCAATCCTGTGTAAAAACAAGCGTGGTGGTGTAAAAGTCAAGCAAGATGATTTCAAGACAGAAGTGAAACATCCAAATTATTGCTAGTACCTTCTATTTTAGTTTTGAAGTGTGGATACTTGTTCAGCACTGCCACCTGTTTTTTCCAGTCGAACTCGTGTCTCCAGTAGGAAATCACTGTCTTCAGATAAGTTGAATTGAAGCCATAGTGGAAGCAGCTGTCCTCTAAAGGATCAGTGTAGCGGCTTTTGTCAATGCGCTCATGAAGATCCTGTTGATTATAGTTTATTAATTTACTATTACATTATTTCCTCAATTCATACATTCGCAGTATTTTTCAATTTGCTCATTGTTGATGTATTTCAGCATGAAATAATCCTGTTTAGTATCCAACAAACATCGAACTTCAGAGGAACATGGCAGTATTATAAATTGGGGCTAAATGAACCTTGATCTCTTCATCTGAAGTTTCCACTTCAAAGGGATAAATTTTATCATCTTCTCTCAGTGGTTTCTGCCCAGCTCCCCACCATCCTTCAACGAGAGGAATGGTTTTCACTTGTCTTCTTTTGTAGGACAGGTATGCCAGTAAACCACCTGCTGCCACCACTGAGCCTACCAAGGCCTGTCTTTGGACCAGATCCAAGGCAAACAAGGTTTCCCTGTACAAAGTTTGACAACATGCAATGAGTGAAAATTTATTGTTGATAGTTACTGCCCTGAAATCCTTAAAAGTATCTGTACAGAATTAAGCTGTAACAATAAGAGTTCAAGAATGTTTCAGCTACTTACTTTAAAACCTGTAGTCTTTGCATGTTGCTGTTTCAAAGGTGAAGTGATTATTAAAAACCTGCACAGGGACAAAGGTCAGCATTGTTCTATTCCTCGCATTAGATACAGAGAAACACATAGAAGCACGTGGAAACATTATCAACATGTGAAATGTCAACATACCTTGTTTGTCTTTAGCAGACTACCTACAGGTTAACAGACTTTGAGTTAAGAAAGGACAGGTACGGAGTTCACAGGTAACAAAACCCAGCACATAGAGCACGAGACAGACTTTCAACAAAAACTGGTGTCGGTGAATGCATTCATGGAATGTCGGAAAACTGTGTTTCTAAATGGAAAATAATGGGTCTAATATGATAGATCCAAGATTTGAGGTTTGAAATTTTTTGATTGAACAAGGCGCTATGGATCTTTTTAATTGGCTCATTTCTTTGAGAGAGTGAGATCATGTCATTCATCACTTTTATTTCATTTTTCTCCTCATTTTGATGAATAAATGTCTTCTGAAACTTACTTTTATCCCTTTATTTTCACGTCTCGTCTCATAAACTTAACCATATATTTCACAATATCGATTATACGTAGAAAAACGTCATCTTCGTTTGCATTTAGTATAATCCAGTCTTATTCTTATTTTAAACAGTTGTAAATGCATTATGCCAGTTGAAAATTAAAGATGAAAACTTGTCTTGATTGTGAATATTTTATGATTTTTTGCCCACAATAGGTCCAAGTTTGAGATAAATAATCAAAAATTTGACTTTACAGTAGAAATTTTGAGATAAGAAAACAAAATTGTGAGATAAAAAGTCAACTTTCAAGGATAATAAAGTAATAATTTTGAAACAATAAAAAAAAAATCCAAATTACGAGAAACAACAGCACAAATTTTGATACAGAAAGTCAAAAATTTCGTGAGAAAAAAAGTCAAATTATGGAGAAAAGTTGAAATTCTAATATAATGTGGTCGAAATTGGGGGGGGGGGGGGGGAATCAAGTTTGTTTATTGAAAAAAAAAAAAGGTCAAATTTTGAAATAAGAAGATTTAAAAAATTAGATTAAAGGTTAAAAAATTTTGAGACAAAAATATCATGATTTTGAGACAAATTTTATTAAAATTAAGAGGAAACTGTCAACATGCTGAAATAAAAAGGTCTACATTCGTAGTTAGCCGAAATTGTCAAACTTGACAACTCATCCCAAAATTTCGACTTAATATGGGGAACAATCTCAACGGTCTAGTTTTTCTTTTTATTTCGATCAACTATCGAACCATACCCGTCGTTCTATTTTTTATTACTTTAAGTTGCTTATAATAGCTCGCATCGAGATATGGTAGGGAGCAACAGAGTTCTGTATTCTCCGAGGGACATTTGAATGCCTCGAAGTTAAAGGAGGTGTCTGATTGGCTGAGAGATACGCCACTCTGCGTGGAGCAGCGGCTATGACGTCTTCGATTATATAACGGGGAGGGAGAAGAGAGCTGTTGTTGTTTTGTTGTTGGTCAGTCGAGAGAGACACTTTGGAGACATGATGTGGAAACTTATCGTCCCCGTCGTTTTTGCGGCGCTTTGCACCGTGGGTTCAGCCGGGCTGATGGGGGGTCCGATTGAAGTGACGTTAGAGGAAGACGCAGGGGCTCGAGATGCGCTCAATTTCGCTGTAGTTGAACACAACAGACAGACCAACGATGTGTTCCTCACCAAACCTTCACAAGTGTTGTCCGTGACGAAAAAGGTCAGTAATGCTTGATTTGGGTTTATGATTTTTTAATTACCAGATAATTCTGATATATTGTGTGCTGACTGAGGGCTAACATTAAGAACAAAAGTGTCCGTCGGCCTATGAACGGCTGTACTGAGCCTCCCAAAGGTATTAGGATTGCCCTGATTTAGGTAATCGGGCCTGTACAGATTATACTGTTCTAGGTAATTGTAATCCACATTTTCCCACATTCGGTCCAGAAACTCAAATTTGTTTAAGTTATTCAAAATCGCATATTCAATCCATTTTTATGAATTTATAGTGTAAGCTTTGCCACACTTCTTTGTTTGTTTATTGTTGGACTGACCAATGATTGTGTTCCAATAACAGGGGTCACAAGTCTTTGGCACCACTGTTATAGAGGTCATAGAATATAATAGAATATAAAGGTAGAGTAGAGTAGAGTAGAGTAGTCTTGTCTTTACTGATGGTTTTTTTTTTTTTTTTTTGTCACAGCAGCTCACAACAATCAAAGTGCAAGAATGCAATGATAAAATAGAATAATGATAGTAGACGTAAGATGAACTTGAAACAACAGTACAGATACAGCTGTGCCTAAAAGTTTACACCCCCTCCAGCAGAATTTTCTGAATTTTTTGGCCTTTTTTCAGATTATATGAACGGTAACACTAAAACCCTCTGTCACTCGTGGTTAGAGGTTGGATGAAGACATTTATTTACAAACAACTGTGTTTACTCTTTTTGAACCAAAAGACAACAGAAACTTCAAAAATGAGCCTGTTCATTTTTTCTTATACACACTGATTACGAGCAAATAGATCACAGGCGAGGATGGTTACCTTTAGTAGGCATTCAAACACATTTGTTTTCACTTTTGTGCATTTATCAGGCCAAAACCACCAGAGTTGTGTAAACTTCTTAACAGGGTCATTTTTGAAGTTGCTGCTGTCATTATGATTTAAGAAGAGTAAACTTTTTTTTTTTTTTTTTTTTTTTTTTTTTTTTAAATAAATGTCTTCACCCAACCACGAACCATGAGTGATAGAAAGGATTTTGTGTTATCATTCATATTTTCTGAGAGAAGGCCAAAAAATCAGAAATTCTGCTGGGGGTGTCAACTTCTGGGCACAACTGTATCTATATAACTGAACCCTTTGCTAACCGTTTGTTATCCCCAGCCTGGACCTTGGACCATTCAGGCTTTCACATACTCTTATTTGAACTTCTGGACAACAAAAATTTGACTTTACTAATGTGTTATAATATATGTGAAGTTATTTGGAAAACAGGAAAAGAAAAATTGTCATTGACTGGATGGACTTCACTCATATTAGATCTAGAAATGTGGTTGTTAAGTTTGCTTGATTTGCTCTCATGTGTTGTTTGAATGATACTCACCACCTTCTCTTCTTCATATCCATCCTCCTCTTTCACAGTTGGTTGCTGGCTACTTGTACAACATCACTGTGACAATGGGTAAGACCCCCTGCAGGAAAACCGATGCAAGTGATTCGTGTACCGTCCACGCAAGCCAAGAGAAGGCAATGGTAAAGACTTTTTTTTAAAGGGACAACTTCAGCCTCAGGACATTAATATAGACTTTGGTGATGATTTGGGTCATTATTCATGACTCTTGGCCTTGATATGATCAAAACAGAGGAGCTAAACCTGCATACAGCTATCACAAATGAACAAATACATAAATTAATTTGTACTCCAAGCTATAAACATGTTTAATTCTGCAGTTAAATACTATGTTGCATTTTATTATGGACTCTGAATGATGAGGTTTTGCAGCCAGGCTCAAGTGGACACTTAAGAGACTGCAGGATTTGCACTTCTGCAGTGGCTTTGTTTCAGTCAGTTGGAGTCATAAGACACAATGTTTAAATGTCATGCTTTAGACCTTTACTTTTTCCACAAACAGTAGGACACAGTCTGTCTGATTGTGAAACCATCATATCCTTCCTCTTTTTAAAAGCCCGACAGCTTTTTTTGTTCCGGTTGAAAGAAGATTTAATAACACTGGGTGAAGAGAAGACATTTAGTTTGCAAATAGGTTGAGTTAGAAGCGTGAATCCAGAAAACTGGGGGAACAGACAAGTCTCGTAAATGTTTTAATAACCACTGAACAAAGAGAGAAGGTGGTGTCTGTTTTCTTAGAGAAATTGTGTATCCTGTCCTCTTAGAAACCCAAAAAGAATGTTTTCTTTAAGTCTGACAAGGTCTGAAAGATTGAATAAACTGTCCATGCTGTTTTATTAACATAATTCTTACTAAAATGTCTTTTCTGTCTTCTCTCAGCCTTACCAGTGCGTGTTCGTAGTGTGGACCCGCCCATGGCTGAATGAAACCACCATGAAGGAACAGAAGTGCTCATAAGAAAACCGCAAGGGAAACGATCCAGTTTTTCCTTTTTTTCCAGAATCACCTTCCTAAAGTGATATTTCCTCAAGCAAATGCACAAAAGTATTAACATTTCTATTAGCTGCTAATGCTTTTTAACTCCATGCTCACCTGAATCCTGTTTCAAAGTGCGGGTTGCAATGCATTGTGGCAATATAGGGAAACTTTTTGGGGAGCAACTCTGTCAGTGTTATGCATATTTACTTAGACAAGCATTAACTGTAGATGTTGACTGGACTTTTGATAATCCTTTTAAAAACCTCACAGTGTTTTGAAACGAAATAAAATTTTAGCAGCATTTGAATTCCAATAAATGTGTGTGTGTGTGGTTACTTTGCAAATCTGAATTTCATACTTTATTGTTTGTGAATTAAGGTCAGGAGCTTAATTTTGTAAGATCTCAACATGAAAGAATCACATAGGTGGTGGCAATATTCAGAAACTCAGGCAGCATTAAGAACAGATATGAGGGGCTTAGAATAATTTCCAAAAGGTATTGTATGTGAGCTTACTTAACATATTACATGAAACTTCATAATTTCTATGGATTTAGATTTTTTTTTTTTTTTTTTTGTAATTAGTTCAACTGCAAGCGTAGATTAATGGCTCATATACAGCTCTGGAAAAAATTGAGAGACCACTGCAAATTTTTCAGTTTCTCTGATTTTGCCATTTATAGGTATTTGTTTTGAGTAAAATAAACATTTTTGTTTTATCATATAAACTCCTGACAACATCGCTCCCAAATCCCAAATATTGTCATTTAGAGCATTTATTTGCAGAAAATGAAAATGGTCAGAATACCCAAAAAAGCCCACTGTTTTCAGACTTCAAATAATTCAAAAAACAAGTTCATATTCAATTTTGAACAACACATTACTCATGTTTTAACTTTGGAAGTATTCAGAAATCGATATTTGGTAAAATAACCCTGATTTGCAATAACATCTCATGAGCCAAGGCTTGTTCTCCACCAGTCTTTCACAGAGGAGAGTGATGACCACAACAATGGTTTTTTTCACATTTCCTCATTAAATAAGATTTGGTTTATGTGATCACCTCATCAGTACCTTGGTAGGTAGACACAGGTAGAAACAGGTGTGCTTGTGTTGGAATTCAATAGACACTACAATGGAATTACCGTCATATATGTAGAGATGCTGATTTCTGAGAATTTGCAGTGATCTCTTAACATTTTCCAGAGCTGTACACATCATTTTTGTTTTTATTTTTTGTGCCACCTCATTTGATGTATGATGTCTTATCTATCACCTAGCTGCTTTGCAATGGCAACAAAATTTCTACCAATTGGAGACCAGTAAGGGATATTTTGCCTGATCTCTCCTGAATTTAAACCATTCATGTGGACTACTTTATTGAATATTTTCATGTTTATATAATCTCTGAATACACCAGGTTCACAAAATCAATCAGCAGTAGATATTTCGGTTACATTTCATTATTATTTTTATCTTTGGTACTATTACAAATAATGTAAGCTTCCCTTATTCTAATGAAGAAGTGAGTTTACTGAGCGGACAGGTGCGCGCTGAGAGATGCGCAATAATAATCGTGACGTTGTTGTTTTCAATGTGACGCCTGTTTTATACAGTCTATGTGTGACACTCATGATCCTGGAGGCGTCAAAGAAAGTTCTGGCAGGAAACGACCAAGGTCTCATCAGGTCAGCGGTAACAGAGAGATGGAGTGGAGGATTGTTCTCGTAGTTCTCCCGACTCTTTTCGCCCTCACCTGTGGTACAGATGGCATGATGATTGGGGGCCGTGATGAAATAAACATCTTTGACAAAGACCATAGGTTGGCTCTACAAGATCTGACGGAAGCGGTAAACGAACACAACAAGGGGAGCAACTGCAAGTCCCTTTACAAGGCGAAGGTGGTGAAAGCGGAGGTACAGGTAAGTCCTGTTCGACTCTCAAGCGGAAGACACCGGGTTTCGTCTGGCAAATCGAGTCGTTCAAATGTCAAATTCAAATGCGCTCTCCTCGCCAAAAAAGCGTTTATCCACATAAAAAAAAAACTCCTCGTCCAACTTTGTAAAAGTAGCAGTTAAACCCTGTGGTGCATAGTAGTCACTACTGTGGACTCCTTTTAAAAACTTATTTACTCCTAAACTCAATGGTTCATGTGGTGGAAATTCATATTCGCCTGCATGAGTCAGGATATTTTTATTCTTCTTAGGGCCTAAAAAATGTTTTCATATTTTTTCCAAACATATACGTATTTTTCAAAAAGTTATAGACAGACATTTGGGGGTGAACAGCTTAATAACTATAAATTATCCAGTGTTAAAAAGGATGAAAGAGAGAGAAAGTGTTTCCCAAAGCATTTAAAAACAAAGAATATTCATGAAATTACAAAAAAGGAAAAGAAGACAGTAGAAAAAAGATCATAATACATTAAGTTCACAATGTTTATGTTGAATGCTCAGTTAGAAATATTTAGAAAAAAAAGAAAAACTTTTTGTCATGCCTTAAGACAAGTAAAACATTCAAGGGAAAAATCCTGACACTGACTTTCATAATTCATGAATCAGAGAGTTAAACAGAAATGTGTTAAGGATGTATGTGCTTCAGTTGTCTTAAAATGAGCATTTCAGACAACGTCATTCTGTGGTGTGCACAGACCAGAAAAACAGGTGCTTTTTGGCTGCCAAGAGGGCACTAAGGTTAGCACATACTTTGGCTCCCATGATTCCAGTTAGTCATGTTTTAAACTATCCAAAGCATTAGATTAGTGTGGTTCGCCAACCAGGAAAGCACTTGCGTGTTTATGCTCCCAAGAGGGCACTTTGGTACTTGTTTTGGTTCACGAAAGGACACTTTAGCATGCATTTCAACTCAGCCTTGTCTGACTGCTGGTTTTAGTTGTAGTAAGTGGTGTTTTTTGGTTAAAATTGCTGGTGGAGAAATATATCAGTTATTGAAAGTCTTTGAAGTAAAACGCCTTTTCAATATTCCCCACCAAGTGTCCTGGCAAATTAATAAACAACTCTTCCTTTTATACCCCAAAACTCACAAACATTTACACTCACAGCAGGCCAGCAGTAAAAAAGGATGGCACTACTGCATGGGTCTTGCACAACACTGCTTAAAAGGAATGACTCCATAGTGCCCCCTTTTAAAGAGTTCCGCCTTTGTGCATGAAAATCCCTGTGCATCATGTCAAAGGGACTGAATTTTGAGTTTAACATTTGGTCCATTTGTAAGTGACTTAAAGAGCACAAGAGCAAACTCAGTTAATGGTACTGTATGATGTATGATGGATTCAGGATGTTGGCAACAGAGAGGATCAACGTTTTCCAGAGTTTTTATCAAACCTAATAGGTCTGTTGGATGGTTGAGGTTTTTTCAGGCAAAAAATTAAATCTCTTGTTCTCATTAATAGTAATTAAACCAGTCCAAATTTATAGAGAAGAAAAATATACCACACCTGCATGCATCTATCGCATATATAGAGCCTCCTCCTGCCACCTGGAAATGACCTGCTTAACTCTGTGGTGCTCTCTTTTCCACAATTGTACTTCAGATGTTTCCAGGATGAGTTGTCGGTATGTGTCACGTTCACACTGTAACTCATCATTAAAGGGTGTGTCCCTATCATCATTCAAAGTCTGACGTCTCATCATGAAACAAGAAGTTAAACATCATTACAAAATGTTTGATTCTTTAAGAATTTCATTGGCGTAATCAAAATCAGCCCCTGAATTACAGTATGTTTTTAAACTAGAGTCATGGTGCCACTCAGTGGAGACACAAAGTTGGGTCTGAGGCAGGTTATTTCCAACCTGAACCCATTTAAAAATACATATTGGTGATGCTCCTGTGATAGGAACATTTGGTATTGATTCCCATGTGGAGGTTGTAATTAGCTTTCAATCGGAACTTTTTAAACCTGTTCTACTGTTGGTGAAACAAGTACAGGTCTAAAACAATACTCCAGTATTTAAAAAAAAACATTCCTAAAAATGATGACACGGTCAAACTCATAGCCCCACCTTGTAATAAATGTTAATGCACTGTTCTATGTGCTTGGAATGACCCACTGACAGCATGTACCTGAACTCATCTTTATGTTACAACAATAGTTTACAGTGAACTTATACACCAAGATAAGTTGATGCAGTGGATCTTGGATTTTAGATCTGACATCAGTATGCTTTTGAGTTTAACCATTATCTGTATTTCATGTTTTGTCCTTGTAGGTGGTCGAGGGTTTAATGTACATTATAAAGGTGGAAACAACCAAAACCTCCTGCAATACTGGCTCTGATCCTGGATTGTGTATGTGCTTTGAGGTGATTTCTGAATATACACATGATGTTTTGACTTTTTCTCTACAATGTTTCTAATTGTGAAGTCCCTGTCACTGGGGCAGAGCATGAATCAGCTGTGATCTGTTGCACCACGAGAAAATATCCACTTTGATTGGATACATTCAGAGTAACAGTCCAGTTGTTGAATATCTGGGTACCAGATTTTGACCAACAGGAAGTGAAACAACTGTCTGCTTCCCCTCTTTGAACCATGAAGCTTCATTAATTTTTTTTCTGTTTTCATGCAGTAGATAGATGAGGGCGCTCCGCCTTCAGTCAAGTTCAATCAGTGTATTTTGTTGTTTTTATAATTAATAAAGTTTGAATAAAATGGTGCCCATGCGAAAGGATAAAAAAAAAAAAACTATGAACAAAGGGAACAGGTTAGGATGTCTTCACTGATGATTTATGATTCGCTGTTTCCTTGTTTTTTTTTTCAGCCCTATGAGTGCACATTTAGAGTGTGGAACCGCCCATGGCTTGTAGGCAAGGAAAAAAAGATTCTGTCTCAGATGTGCCCTGGAGACGAAGATTGGAAAACGCTCGGTGTTTGACCTTTTTTTATTGCCTCAGCCTCACATGGAGAGATATTTCTAATACACCAACAAAAGAACAAGCATTTAAATTGACATCTCATCCTCTTAAAGTGTAATTTGGACAACAGCCTATGAATTGTGACAGGCAAAACTTTGTAATGCCTTTTTACTTAAACTAACACATGGCAATAAACTGTTTAAAGCTTTCAATGAAATAAAATAAATACATTTAAGGGCAGTATCAGTGCATTTGTTGGAGTAGTAATATGATGTGTGTACAAACTTTCACAATGCAGAGGGTTTTGTATTTTACTATGTAAGGTAAGTGTGCATTATTATTATTATTATTATTATTATTATTATTATTATTATTATTATTATTATTATTATTATTATTATCTGGAATTATTATTGTGGGTAAGTAGGTAAAGGTAAACACTGTTTCAGGAAGGGAAACTAAAATTAATTGTTTTTATTATTAATTTATGGTTTCTTTTTGTAGAAAAATGGAAAATATGGGAGCCCATTCCCAACAGTTAAGAAAATAAGATAAAAGAAGTCATTTTTTTATATAAAGTGTCGAAAATTTGGGTTAATGTCAAAATTTTAATATACTGAAGTCAAAATTTGAGATAAAGTCATCATTGTAAGGGGAAAAAATCTCACAGATTAAATGTCAAAAAAATGTCGAAAATTTGAAATTACAGGGACAATTTTAGCAGGATCAATGTCGAAAATTTGACTTTTGTATGAAGTTTTAGAGTTTTGACTTAGTGCAGGGAAAAGTGATTCTTCCAAAAACTACAACATAAACTTCGGGCTTTTATTTTTCTAGATCAAGAAAGGAAGTCTACTACGCATTCATGTGCTTTGAGAATAATCGGGAAGAAGAGTTTTATTAACTTTAAGAGAGAGTTGAAGGAATTCTTGACCGACAATATTTTTTCTTCTTGGACCACGTGAAAGTATGTGTATAGATATTTCTCTGGTAAATCTACCTTGTGAAAGCTAATTCTGTAAAGGCATACAAAGGTGTGGATTTAAGTACTGAGTCTCAATTAACACACCGTCAACAGAGCACCTGAATGCAGCTTGTGACTGGGTCACTCAAAAAACAGATACAGCAATGACATGCAGGCTGTTAATGTTTTATAGAGAACATTTGACAAAGACTGAACTACACACCAACTCTTTACCACTTACTGAGTCGAGGAGAAGCCTGTCTTTTCAAACTTATCTGCAAACATGAAGATCCTCTCTGAAAACGAGCTGCAGATCGCCGAAGAAGCTCTGTTGAATCACTTTCCAAAGAGTTTAAAGGTATTATTGAGTGTGAAAGTTTATCGAAGTAAATTTCTATCACTTCAGTCTTACAATTAATGTTAATCCTATTGAGTTATTATCTACTTTTTATTCACATTTTCTTTGTTTTATGTTAACATCATACAGTTTTGGCTATCAAATCTCCGAATGTAATTGATTTTTCACAGACATATGCTTGTTAAACTAAAAGGTATATTGTCAAAGATGTTCCATTGTTTAACTTATACAGTTGTCAAAAGCCAAAGCTCATACCTACAGTGAATGCAACACGCTTGTGTTTGTCGGGTAGACACGATGTCAGCGTCATGATAAATAATATTAAAGGCGCAATTACAGGTAGGACAGGTAATGACTGTACCGAAGGAGCAACATGAAAATCTTTAACGAAATAGAAATACAGATTGTTAAAGCAGAAATAGTCAAATACCTCCCAAGAAGTATGATGGTAATGTATATTATCTGCAAATTACAGGTTGTTTCTCAATGATATATACCAGTTTACCTATCGGGTCGGACTGGACCAGACTGATTTATAGCAAGTCTAAGTTGTTATGACAACCCCGCCTGACAAAATGTTGCTGTGAGAAGAGAAATCTGTGTTTTCTCTCCAGAAGATTCATCAGATTTATTTATTAGTAATAGTGGACACTTGAGCTGGACTGTCTGACAGAAAAGGGACAGAGGAGCAGAGGAAAGCTAAATAGGAGAGAGATAGAGCACGAGCTAAAGGCTAAAACACAAGCTAGGCTGTTTGTGATAGTGTTCATTCCAACCCACAGCAGTGTTAATAACACTAATACTGCAGTGATCCATTCAAACCTGTCTATCAATAAAATGAAGGGCCAGGTTATGTTTGCTGTGCTTGGTAGATGAGCACTGGTAGGACAAAACCAGGATTCACTTTGATACAGTTACGTCTCAGAGCACCGAGCTGTGAGTTGTGCCAAATTCAGCCGCCAACTAATCTACTGTCAAAAAAACGAACTTAGTTTGCTTGTTTTCATGTTTTCCCTCATTTGAGCTTATTTATTTATTTGTTTATTTGACTGAGGTATTTTTTTCATTAACTTTTCTTTTAGGTATATGGTTTCCTACATGGCATCAACAGAAACAAACCAACTACCCTGGAGGTGGTTGTTGATAGCTGGCCAGATTTTAAGGTCATCATTTGCAGACCAGACCCAAAGGCAAGTGAACTGACTATACTGCAAAATCAAGTTACTTTTTAATTGTTTAATGGTAAATTTGTTTTAGCACTTGGACAAGACACTGTGGAGGTTTCAGGACATTGGAGGCTTTCTTTGTACCCTATTACTCACAGAATATTCTTAACTTGTTACAGGGTTTGAATGAAAATAAAGTACAGCATTAGATAGCTCTATTTACTGTTAAAATCATTAATTTTAATTAACTTTAATGACTAGATAACTAACTATGGTTATGATGTTCAATAACTCTCAGTGTCTTTAAAATGAATGTACCAAATAAAATGTTCATAGCAAGAGTTGGCCTCATATATCCAACTTGAAAAAAATTTTTAGAATTAATTTTTATGTTAAATTTGAAAAGACACTTTTTATTTTCTTTGTTAAACTCTAGTTTGTATTTATTAGATTGCTCAAGACACCATTTGTTGAAGACAAGGCATTGATAATCAAGTTCTCATGAGGTACTTTGCGCCCTTATATGTGGCTTAATAATTTGTAAATATTTGTTGTGTAATTAACATTTCTCGTCTTGCTTATTTCTAGATATTGAAACATATAGTGATGTGTAACAGAACAGGAACTGCAAATAACAAATCTTGTCTTTCATGCTCTTGTTTGCTTTTGTAGCTCATATATAAGCACCACCTTTATTTAAGTCTTTTGCATAACTGCTGAAAGTCTCCTGACAGGAGCTTTAAATTTGTATTATTTGCACAGTAATGTCTCTTTCCAAAGAGACTGGAACCTTATGGGAACAGTGTAACTGTCTCTACACGCATCAGTTTTGCAACACACATGAGGATAATTATGGTAGTGATTAGGTGATGGTTTAAAGTCAAGCTGGAAGTTTTGCACACGACTGCTTAGCTGAGATGAATTCACACAAACCCAGCTTTTGGGACTTAAGTCTTGCCTACTGGCCCATCTGGCAATGAGCAGAATTTGTGAACAAACTTTGTTTTTACTTCACAGAACAAGCGAGCTCTTGAGTATATGAAGAAGGTGACATATTACTGCATGGATGAGCAGATCTTAAGGAAAATGCTGACAGAGGAGAACGCAGTTGACTGGAGTACTTATTTCCTTATTGGGGGTGAGTTGTACTTTCCAGATCAAGTTTCAACTGAGTAGCTACCTCAGTCATGAAACGTTGCTATGTATTTAAAAGTGGAAATGGAGGCCTTGGAACTTCCATGAGACAGATTTTATGATTTGAAACTTCTGACTCGGCAAATTCTGTGACAACCAGTAGCTTTTCATATTTACTGCAGTCCTCACAAAGAGTGCACATAACTAGTGTTATTTCAATGAAATGAAAACAAGATGGCTAAATATTAAAATGTTAGATTTCTATCATACTTCATTTCAACTCAAATTATATATGCACTACACTTGAGATATAGTTTAGTGCCATGATTGTAATTAAGTTAATAATTCTGCAGTTTTCTCATAAATGTTCAGACCAGTTAAAATGTGTGGCTGTCTGAGCTGTCAGGCTTACAAAGGTGACATTCAGACCTGAACTATGATCTGGCATTTCAACAAGCAAACTAAAACTGAAACTTGTTCATGATCCTGTTTGGTTCGTTGGATCACATTTCTGCAAAATCAAGGATTGCTTTGAAAACCGATTAAGTAATTTTGCACAGAGGGGAGATATTTCCCCACTGTTGGTGTGTCATCATGCAGGAAAAAAATCACAACAATGTATTATGCATATTGTCCTCCACCAGGATTCGACTCCTCTCACGCCTCGATGCTCAAAGAAGTGTCTGCAGAGAGAGAAGTCAACAACAGAGGCTACACTTCAGTGCATTTGATGTATTTGCCGGACATCAGCAGTCTGCGCATGCCAGAGATTGACAGGTAGAGTCTGAATGACGATAATAAAGTGAGGTAAGGTGAGGTGAAGTCAAATTATACACAGTTTGGAGGCCATTATACACTCTGTGACCATAAATTTATGAAAACTGACATCTCCAAGGGATGAATGGATGATTAGATAATAGCAACATGTAGATTCTTCATTCAGCCTAGAGAGGAAATTAAGTTGTTAGAGGCAGTGTAAAAACAATATACTTTCAAGGAGGCTGATGGAGATTAATGTAGAAACTGAGCACTGCGTTGCATACAAAGAAGAAAAAATGACATTATCCATTTGTCCACAGTGATTTTCAATCAAGGATTTCATCTCTGGACCCCTCCCACGCTGAGCTGGTGAATAATACCTGGAAGTTTGGAAAGAACCCACAGGGTTTTAGAAACATTACAAACCTCATCAATAACTTCCCATCATGCTGCATCACAGATGCTCAGGGTCAGCTGGTGTCCTGGATCCTGATGTATGATTACTGTGCTTTAGGTATTCTGTACACTCTGCCAGAGCACAGGGGGAAAGGTTATGCCAAAGCCCTGATCTGCTCTATGGCCAAAAAGATCCATGCGGAGGGATACCCGGTCTACTGCTTCATAGAGGAGGACAACCCGCTCTCCTACGGGCTCTTTAGAAACCTGGGCTTTACCGAGGATCCTTCATACAGGGCAAAGTGGTTTGAGTTTAACTTTTGACCGTATATTTTTTTTTTATGCATTTCTTTGGATGTGTCACTTAAATATTGGCAAAAAATGATGAAATAAGGTGTGAGGTTGTGAAGGAAAATGTGACACAAATGTGAAGTTGAAGGGTTGCTGCTTCTGTACTTTTTTATTTGATGAATTTTTACCTGTCAAATTTTGGATAAATGTGTACTATAGGGTTCATCTCTGTAGTACTGCCTTAAAGGCTGTAATTATGATTCAAATGTTGAGGGGGCCATCAACACCATAATGCCAGTTTTTTTATTTAATTTGTCAGACAAGTCAAGTTCATGTGTAACACCTTCTGTTCCATAATGAGTCAAAGGCTGCACAAACTTTCAGGAGTCAGTGTATTGTTTGCACCATCTAGTGGTAAAAAAGAACTATATTCATTGTGTTTAACTTGGTTTGTGTTTACTGCTGTTAAATCAGTTGTTTCCATGTCCCTAAACAAGGCTGAACGATTTGCAAAAATAATGTGATTAAGATTATTTTACCTATATTGCAATTGTGATTTCTTGTGTGATATTTAGGTTCCACGTCTTGTGGGTTGTTGTCATCAACTGCTAAATTAGAGGGGATGATAAGAAAATCACATGCATGAAGGGGAAAAGTTGGAATTTTGTAAAACACAAAATAATCAACGAAAGAAATTCTGTTTGCATGTACAAGTACATCTCAAAAAAATTAAAATATCATCAAGAAATTTAATATCTGGTCACTCATTTCTGAAAGCAAAACCCAGACATTAAAAAGACTCTCAGAGTGAATTATGTCAAGCCTTTATTTCTTGAAATGTTGATGATGTCCTACAGGTAATGAAAAGCCAAAGTATAGTGTCTCAGAAAACTACAACATTACGTAAGATCAATAAAAAGAGATATTTAGACAGAAGTGTCACGCCTATGAAAAGTTTTGCGACTCTGACCATTTACCCAGTTTTGTCTCAATTTTGGCCCATTTTCACCCACTTTTGCTTCCTTTTGACCCTTTTTGTCACGTTGAACTTATTTTTTATTGCTACTTCTTGCTATTTTCACCACTTGGATTGCTTCTCTTGCAAAGACAACTTTCATGAATATGACTTTTTGGTTGAGCAGGCTTGAGTAAGAGTGGTGTAGAGCATAAATCATGTAATCAACATTCAGTAGGCATATTTCCAGTGTATGAGTATCCGTATGATTGTCTTTACAAAATGCCACTACCAATATGGCGGCGATGTTGACGTACGATTCGGCAAGTTCGTAATTGTCGTCATGAAAGTGCAGCCACGGGATATTTATCATCAATTTAATATTTATTTATTAGTTTTACCCCTTATTATTTTTTTGTTGATAAATTTTTATTATACAGTTTATCATACGGCAGACACACTCAAAAAGGTAAGAAGAGATCAGAGGGCAAGTGTCATTCAACCCACGTGTCGATGACAGCCAATCAGGTGCCACCTTCTACCCGACGTTAAACTTCAGGACGTCTACATGCTACAGACTTGTGGCAGAAGCGTGAGCGTGATTTCTCTCCTGTTCTTCAATAATCCTGATTGAAGTCATATTTCCTCTGAAGTGATAATGGAGCTGAATGAGGAGCAGGTGGAAGTGGTTGAGTCCGAGCTGAAGAGACATTTACCATCTGCACTGCCGGTGATTTACAACTACTTTACTACCCAGATTGAGACTATACCACTGTTGGTAGACAGTGAATAACATCTTTTTAATGATGTTGTTTGCTTAATGATGGTTAAATTACAATATATTGATGTTTGATTGCAATTTGGTGTAATATGATAAAAAAGTATTACTATAATGATTCCGTATATCTTTTTGAATTTGCATATTCAATATTCAATTAAGTGCAACTTTTCCTGCTTCTGTCAAAGGTTTATGGTGTTTTAAAGCTCAGGAAAAGACTCACAAAGCGCGGGACAGTCTTTGTGGACAGATGGCCTGACTTCAGTGTTGTTGTCTGCAGACCACATTGTGAACAGGTAACTATGTGCACGGAAGCACCAAGCAGGCATGTAGACAATATCATTTTTTTTTTTTTTAATTTAATTTTTTTTTCTTTTACAGAAAAACGATTTCTTCAAAGACATTCTGGTTTTTGCAAAAGATGAAAGTCGCCTGGAACAAACCATTAAGAAGTCCACTGTTATTGACTGGACCAGATACCTTTGTTTTGGTAAAAGCAACATTCGCTTTAACTTCATCTAATGTCAGATAGATAGATAGATGGATAGATAGATTTCAGCATTTTTAAATCCAGTTTTATATTTAAAATGAAGACATACAAGAAACCGAAACACTTAGTATATGGTTAGACAATATTATATATAAAAGTTCAAATATATTGCACATTATTGTGTTGAAGCATATTATATGATTCCCAAGAGACAGAGCTTCATATCATGCATTATAGCTTCACTACTAAAAATAGAGGGCAAAGATCAACCCCCTGGTGTCATTCTTGTTTCTGAATTATTAACCAAGAGTAAACTGTCAGTAAACAAGCTTATTCATGTAGAATAAAAGGAAGATGGAGTCAGGATAATTAGAAACTTTAATCTTGCTTTAACAAGATTTTTTTATGAGAAATTTACAGAAATATGAAGGATGATCTTTGTGTAACATATTTTAATTGCTAACAGAGAGTCTTTATTTTCATTTGTTTATTCAAAATAAAATTTAATAATCAATAATAAATAATAGAATAAAAAATAAACACACAACAGTGGGACATGTATCACTGATGTTGTCATTTTTCTTTCCAAGGCTTCAATAAAATTCACATGAAGATGTTTAAAGCTGTTGCAGCTGAGAAAGGAGTTCCCTGTCGTGTACTGCCAGTGTGTCACATGATGATTCTCAGGGATATTTCCAGCCTCCCCCCTATAGACAGGTAGTGTTTTTACATTTTGAGGATGATGTCAGTACTTTTTGAAGTTTGTAAACTTCTGTTCCTCTGCAGCTCAGGATTATCACTCAGCTCTATGGATGAATCGCACGTCCGCCTGGTCAATCAAACATGGCAGTTTGGAGAGAACGACGGGGCACTCAGGATGATTCAAACGATGGTTGCTAACTTCCCATCTTGTTGCGTTCTGGATGCTGAAGGAAAGCCCGTGGCCTGGATCTTGGTATATGGCCACTGCGCCATGGGAATGCTACATACGCTACCAGAGCACAGAGGGAAAGGTTATGCCAAAGTCCTGATCTGCACCATGGCAAAGAGACTCCACGCTGAAGGATACCCAGTTTACTGCTTCGTGGATGAGGATAACACACTCTCCTACAGAATCTTTACAAGCCTGGGCTTCACTGAGAATCCCTCATATAGAGCTACATGGATGGACTTTAATGAGCTTTAACGACTTGCACACTGTAGCAATTTATGTACATTTTTCAAATTTGTAAATACCTGTAATAAATGATAAATGAGAAAACTGGCATTAGTTCTCTTAATACACATGCACTGCTTTTTTTTAATTTCCATGAAATCTGTTGACTTTGACTTTATATTCCACGGTGATCATCTGGTACAGCTTTACTTCACATCCGCGGAGTCAGAACCAAACATGGAGAAGCAGCGTTCAGTTTTAATGCAGTTCCAGAAATGTAATGGTCATCTGAACCTCTAAATGTTCACAGTTGCCGAATGAAATCGAATGAAAAGGGCTTAGCTTTACAAAGTACTACTCTGTGATTTGATGTCTTTTTCATGAAAATAAATAAATAAACATTGTTTGTACCTATTTTTGAATCAATTCTGTTTTACCTGTATTTTTCTTTTGTACAATATTCCTTTTATCTCAACTGCCCTGAGTTTTCACCATGTCTGGTTTCTCAGTTGTTTATGTTGTGTTTGACCTTTGCATCTAAAAACATCAATAAACATCAACCTTGTAACTCAGTGAATTCTTATTATACCCTGGCCATGCTGAGCAAACGTAACCTCACTCTTCATTTTATTGACAGATCATTGCAAAATAACTGCTGTTTGCATGTTGCAAGAAACATTGTCACAAACAGCTAAGCTAGTGTTTCAGCCTTTAGCTCGTGTTCTATCACTCTCCTATTTAGCTTCCATCTGCTCCTCTGTCCTGTTTCTGTCAGACAGTGCTCCTGTGTCCACTATTCCTACTAAATAAAAATCCAAGAAATCATTTACGGTAGAGAAAAAACCGATCTCTCTTCTAATGGCCAAACTTTGTCAGCCAGTGTGGCGTCGTCATAGGAAGTAGCATTCAGAAATACCCTACTTTGGTGCTGATAACGTCATTTGAAATTTGAGATTATGATCAGGCATATATCTAGAGAACAGACCTTTTGAAGATCACTTAGAAAGTCCTCATTGCCCCTTTAATATACAATATACTTATATTAGATAATTGGAGACCCCTGCTCTAATGCCATTCATCCTGAAACATTGTCATTGTATTGCCTCATGACAAATTTAAATAAAGTTATGATCAAAAAAAAAAAAACAGGAACTAACTCTTCATTACTACATTGTACACAGGACTATGCTCATGTCAATATCCTTGTTGTTTTGAAATGAGGAGTACTAGGTTCTGAAGAGACATGGAGCTGACTGAGGAACAGATGAAAGTGGCTGAAACTGAACTGAAAAGATATTTACCTCGATCTCTGCACGTGAGTACACCCAGATCTAAAAGTCACGTGAACTTCAATTTGTACAAACTGTTGTCTTGACAGAATTTTTAAATCTCAGCATTCTTATAACTGAAAATCACAAATAATAATTAAATGTGATCATATCTGACAAAAAAATTATTATTTTTTTAAATAAAATGCCTTTTCTTTTCTTTAAGGTTTATGGCTTTTTGCTGCTCAGAAACAGAGTCACTTCACAGTCTGTGTCTGTTTTTGTGGACAGATGGCCTGACTTTAAAGTGATTGTTTGCAGACCACATGCTGAGGAGGTAAAGTCAGATATACACTCAATTTAATGTGATGATTGTTTGAGTGAACTAAAATCAGGACAGGACTTACCCTGAGAAGGGTAAGCAGCCCTCACCTTCCATCATCATGCTTATTACAGAATGGGTATTAAGACAACTTCACACTACATGTTGGCTAATGAATTGATTTTACAGAAATTAATGATATGTTTGGCATAATGAGACAGTAAGCCATTTTTATAAGTCCCAAAGACAAAAATATCAATAAAAATCCAATTTGACGGGATTTAAAAGTCTGATGATGGGATTAAAAGGCATAATTATGAAAGAAAAGTTGTTATTATGAGATGACAATGCTTAATTTTGAGATTAAAGTCAAAATTGAGGGATTGAAAGTAAAATTATGCGATTGTCAGTCATAGTTTTGAAATAAAGTCTTAAGTTTGAGATCAGTTGTCATTATAATGAGTTAAAATTTGGATCATAAGAGGAAAGTAACACATTTTTATCATAATTATGGCTCAACATTTGCCTCTTTTTTTTTTTTTTTTTTACAAAGGCCAAATCTTTCTCTTTCATTGTTGGTATAGAAAGGACTTCCATGCTAAGAGCTATGTGCTCTGGGTTGTTAGAAAGAACAAACTGTTCCCATTAATTGTGTCTCTGAAGCCACCAATCAGAATTAAGTATGCATATTTCTTCCCACTGCCCTCATGTCGTACTTGTATTTGCGTTAATTTTAATTATATTTTTCATTTTTATTCTCTCAAATGGAGCCAACCCACATGCATTTTTTTCACACCTCTGTACTCGTTTTCAAAGTGACTGCTTTCAGCACTCATCTCAGCTGTATAACACATGTATTAAACAAATGAAGTAGCTTTTTTTAGATCGTTTGTTTTTTTGCTTGCAGAAAGGAGATTTCTATAAAGACATTCTCGCATTCGCAAATGATGAAACTATTCTCAAGGAAATCATAAGGAGGCCGTCCGTTGCTACCTGGACCAAGCAGATCTGTTTTGGTAAAAACACATTTAATTCTGTTCTTTTACACTTGCACTATACTCACTGAGCTGCACCACTATCATTAAATACTATAATGAGATCGTTTTTTGCTGATATTTGTGCTTCTTCAGTTTTACTATAGTTTTGCAATTAAATCAGGTGCATCCCAAAAAGTTAGGGTGTTATAAGTAGTGGTTTTTTTTTCATTATTTAGTTAAGGAGAACTCTTATATTTTCAATATCCGTCACATGCAAAGGGATGCAACTTTCCTTAAATTTTGTTTTAATGATTTTATGATTCTGACCCAGCTCAATCAATCATATACTCCTGGTTGGGGTATTCTTATTTGAAAGGAGTTACCTGTTATTCCTTCTATAACTGAGAAGACAAAATGGCAAATAGTAACACAATCTAGACACTCGATCCAAAACTGTGTCTTCAGCACTGCTTTAATGATTTCGATAAATAACATTTCATTGGGTTCAAAGTCCTCCTATGATTATCATTATGGCACATCATTCACTGATCTGAAAAAGACATGGTGCCATCTCCCATCATTTCTTTGACATAACATGCATGAATGATTACCTGTCTGAGGAAAGTTCTGGTCAAAAAAGACAGGAGACTGAATGAAGGACAACCTCAATATTCTTTAATAAAACACCCTTTAAGGAGTGTAAAGAAACACAAACACAATTTAAAACATTTTAAAGTTGTTCAGAGAAATAAACTTGACAGAAATGATCTCAAATGAAATAACTTCCTGATTCTTTTCTAGCATTTGATCATCAATACATGGACATATTCAAAGCTGTGGCATCTGAAAAAAATGTGCCAGGCTGTGAACATGCAGTGAGTCACGTGATGATCCTGGAGGATGTTTCCAAACTTCCTGCAATAGACAGGTAAAGCCTTCTCTTACTGTGATTTTTTACACAATCATGATAAGATCTGATTACTTCAAAGGCCAAACTCAGACTTGAGGGGGGTAAGTTTATCTGATTCTTTTATGTGAATAATCTTCTTTTTAAGATCAAACAAAATCCTTATTCAAATGTTTGAGAGTGGGTGCACATTTCTCTCATGGTTACTTTAAGGCAATCACATTTCAAGTCATTCCAAGTTTCAACACCTCTGTAGTCTGAGGGCTGCTTTTGTTAAACACATCTCTGCATTGAAAACTCCTGTTTCTGTCTCCTCCAGCTCAGGTATCTCACTCAGCTCTCTGAATGAATCACACATAAGTTTGCTGAATGAAACATGGAAGTTTGGACAGTGTGATGAGGCAATCAGGATGATCCGCTACAACCTCTCCAACTTTCCCTCCTGCTGTGTTCTGGGCGCTGAAGGAAAGCCTGTGGCCTGGATGCTGATGTATAATAGCTCAGCCATAGGTATGATGTACACACTGCCAGAGCACAGAGGGAAAGGTTACGCCAAGGTCCTGATCTGCAACATGGCCAAGAGACTCCACGCTGAGGGATACCCAGTCTACTGCTTCATCGAAGAAGGGAACACGCTTTCCTTCAATATCTTTAAGAAGCTGGGCTTCACTGAGGATCCCTCACACAGAGCTGCATGGTTTAGAGTAAATGAGGTTGAAACACCTTAGGACAGGTATGTTACAAGTGTCATATGTTTTAAGTATTTGTGAAAGGTTAAGAGACATCGTGGCTTGAGTTCAGGGCTCCTTTAAGAACACGCTTTAAAGCACTCATCTCTCTTCTGAAGCAGTGCTGGATGTTTGACTGGATCTGAAATCAAACGAAAAAAATCACCATATCTGTTACCAATATGTAGAATTCAAAGACACATTTTTTTCTGGGTTGTTTGTATTGAAATAATTGCATGCATAGATCATTGAGTGAAGTATGTTAAATTCATTACTGTTTAAGTTTTGTGAGTCTTATCAGGGAAAGGGGTCGAATATTGACAATTGAAGCCATTGAAACCTGCATTCATGACATCTAGCTTGTATACTTTTGTCCTTATAAAATTGCTAGATCACAGGGCTCTAGAAGTAAAATTTTACATTTTCTTTTCAGTCTTTCCAGGTTATGAAGGCCTACACTATTGTTGATATTAGATTTGAGTTAATTGATGAGGGTTGAAATAAGACTATTTTATTTTGAGGTCATTTTATCTAAAAAGTCCCCTAATTCTCTATCAATCACATGCTCTGTACATCTTGACTGTTAAAACTTGGCACCCATCTGTCACTGATACAAAAAATACATCAAGCTACAAGCCAGCTAAAATGACTAGACAAAAATCTCTGCAGAGTTTCTTGGAAAGGATAAAGGCCTCATGATGAGACAGCAGAGGAGCCCAACACTGCCAAGAAAAAGAAAGTTGCATTTCTCAGGAAATGCCAGGAATCCTGTTTCATATACAACCAAACTGTGGGTGTCACTGTCTCCCATCACTATTATATGGACTCAGAGCTCCCACTGATGCTGTGTTACAGTGTTTTTGAATAAGGTGTGTAAATGATTGCTTTTGTTTAGTTTTATGCATAATCTTAACACTTAAAGGTTTCACATTGAACTCACTGCATCACCACTTCAAGTCTCCTCATGGTGGCACCACTGACATTCCTGAATTTCACTAATCAGGGGGCATTGTTATTGTTTAGCTTGTCATTTATCATGATGTGTTTCTTTATTATTGGATCAGAAATCTGGATGTATTTGTTTACAGAATCACTGTGTTGTAATGTTGTTGGTGCATGTTTTATTGAAGGGTAGGTAAAAGTGTGTGGCTATTTTACCTTTGCTCAGTAAACTTTTCAAGACGAACCAACCAAGTCTTCCAGTTTTCTAACATCAGCTCTGAATTCAGCTGATGAGCATGGCCAGGGGATCCGTCCTTGTAGGCAACAACAATTAGGCCATTTTCAACCTGCGATTAGGAGAGACCAGTGAAGTAAAAGAAAAAACCTTGGTGTGAAATAAATGAATGAAGACACCAGTAAGACTAAAAATGCCGTATTCCACTTCTTCACTGATGCAAAAGTGACACAGTATAGAGAAAATAAATAACTAACTTATTGAATTGTTTTTCTTGAGACTATTTCACATGAATAATAACATTCATTTTTCATTTTTCACACACTTTTTAGCCTTGTAAGCAAACAAGTAAGGTGTGGTTATCATAAAACTTCCTTTTTACAGTAACAGACTAATCATACTCCTCTACTTCCTACTTTGGCTGGTTATGAGGTTTCCCTGTGATGCAGACAGTTACCACAAAGATAAAATACTTCTCTTAAGAATCTCTTGCAGCATTTCCGTTAACACATCTTACTTCAGACTGAGTTAATCGAAAAAGGAGCTAAGATGTGGTTCAGAGATCATCATTTTGTTTTACCCCTGTAGATTACCTGGTATTTGTAGTTGCTATCACTGTTCAGAGCTCCTGCGTAAGCTGCCACTTGTATTGGGTTGTCAAATGTGTTGCTCAGGAATGGTTTGGGCTTCTCTGAAGTTTTCCAGTCAATCACACAAAGCACACCCCTGCAGACATTTAAAAAAGTCACTTAAGCAAAGTAAAATCTGGTTTGAAAAACAAATGGATCAACTTTCCTTTTAAGATCATTACCTGTAGCGAGCGACACAATCTGCAATTCCCAGGTAGTCCAGTGTTTCGTGTTTCACAGTGCTTTCAATGGCTCTCACAGCGCTGACATCCTCCAGTATGTGGGAAATGCTTTCCATGTAGCCCTGCACCTCAGGTTGATACTTCTGGGTCTCTGAAGGATCTTTGTTCTTCCATGTTCCTCCTGTGGACAAAACATCCTCCAGTGCTGAATGGAAAAGCCTCCCTTGTCTGAACAAAGCTGAAAGATAAAAAAAAGAAAAATTGGTCACTTTTCAGAAGTCCAGGCTTCTAGAAATGCATTGATAATCTGGGGTTTCTGTATCTACAATAACTTATTCAAAAAACATTCTTCCACACAACTTTAGTCCAACATAGCACTAAAACTGCCACATTTTAAGTCTGATACTCCCAAATTGAGAGTAGAAGGTTAACTTAAAAAAGTATCAGGGCTTATCACCCGATTATTATACAAAGAATGTGTCTTTGTTGATTTAGTGCAACACCATAGACAGATAAAACAAAATAACAAAAGTTCCACTACTGCAAAGAAAAGGACGAGTCTCAACATTTGGTCATTTTCTTTTCATTCTGCCATCCAAAGTCAACATCAAGCACTAATATTAATACCTAAGGCTGTAAAGCAAGCATAGTAGATCTAGAACTGAATCTTTCGCAATAGAGAAAGAGAAACCTAAACTCTTCATCTTGAGAAATGAAAGTGAGTATTTAAATAACAAAAAATCTCAGTAAAACACAAACAAAATTTACAACAACATGTTTTCAGGGGTGCCTTTTAAAAAATAGCTCAATATTAATACCTACGGCTGTAAAGCAAGCATCGTAAATCTATAATTAAAATCAAGGTTTGTATCCAAATGAGTTTTCACATACAGCTTATTCCTCCTTGTGTTTTGAATCCCAATGAATGAGGACTTTGAATCTTGCACAATAGAGAAAGAGAAACCTTAACTCTTATTCTTGAGAAATGAAAATGAGTATTCAAAATCTCAGTAAAACACAAACAAAATTACAACATGTTTTCAGGGGTACCTTTTAAAAAATAGCTGTTGTCGTGGACTTAAATACACATTTGCTGTCTGTATATATTTCAAAACACTGCATATCTTAACACCCATTCAGTGTGACATATCTGTTTAACACAGTTCATCCTGCTTTAATCACAATACATAGAATGTAAATATTGCTTTACCTTTGGTACTTACTGCTTTTGTACTTACTGTTTAGAGTATATTAGTATGATGTTGTTTATTTTATCACCTCTGTCCCATTTATTTTCTTGATGCTATGTCATATTAAGAGCTATGGTAACACCAGTGGCGGAAAGAGTACTGAAAATCTGTACTCAAGTACAAAGTACTGTTACATCGCTCATTTTGATAAGTTGTTTTCTTGTCTTTCTTTTTCTCAGTTTAAGTTTTTATTTCCTTATTCAGCAAAGGTCTCAGGCGGACAAAAAACAAAATTAGATGAGGTGCAGTTGCTGCCACAACTATTGATAGAATATCCATGAAAATCAATCATTAACATGTTTTTTGTTTTGTTTTGTTTTTCCATCCATATGTCTTGGTTTTCATTGGCTTGTTTACTATCAAATCACCTTACTTGCTACAAAAATGCAGATAAAAGGTCTAGATATTAATGAAAATTGTACTCAGTACTCAACTATGACTCAAAAAGTAACTAAGTAGATTACATAGCATAATAAGTACTTGAATACAAGTAAAAGTACAGACTTAAAAATCTACTCATGATTTTGCTAGTACCCCAAAAAATACTTAATTACTGTAATCTGAGTATTTGTAATTAATTTCTTCCACCCCTGGGTAACACTGAATGATTTCTGATTCTGATTCTGAAAAAGGTGTAGGTACAATTTTTATACATCTGACATAATCGGATATAATTAATAGTCAACTTCCCTGACAAACTTACTCTGGCCATACTCTTTAAATCCTTCCTCTCCCAGCTCAGCGATCATCTTCTTCTTCCACCTCTCCAGGTAAAACACCTGCTCCGGGGACAGAGTCTGCTGGAGGACACGGGTCACGCTCGGTGTGGAGAACCTGCCTTGGTTCCGAGTTAACATAATCCGAGTTGGAGGTCCAGATTCTGGCTCCTCTAA
>RPOG01005902.1:0-27980 GCA_008086565.1 Thalassoma bifasciatum
CATCCGGCTGAAATCTGGAGGCCAGTACAAAGCCCGTACTGTCAGATGGAAGCAGATTGAAGAGGAGGAAGTTTACCCTTTCAGTAAAGAATGTCCTTTGCAGCTTGTAAAATATATGAAAGTGCTATAAAAAGTCATGTGTTCATTCATGCACAGTCACAATGTGTCAGTGTGGAGGTGACGCTGAGTGAAGGATAATTATATCATTCAGGATGTGATGACAGATAATCACATCTAAGTTAATGCATCATTGTAGAATAACTAATTTGTACCAGAAGTTTTATCGGTGTTTTTACAGGTTAATAAACGGAACAATGTGTATTGAATGAGGTGCTTATGAAAACTAAAGGAGGTGAGCAGGACACCATAGCGAAGCAGAGGGTCACCTGCCCTTCAACCCTGTCAAGGCTTATACTTTGCATAACCACCTGTTCAACAGAAATCACTCCTGACTTCTCTGTGATGATGCTAGTCTGCATCAATCTGCAGGTTTTATTTTTAAAGTAAACTGTAGAAAACTAATGCACTTGGAGTAAACACAGAGAAGCAAAATTCCAATGAAAGACATGAACGTTCGTTACTGGTGTCTGCATGATGTCTTGATGAGTCAAATGAAAGTGGGCAAAGCTGAAATAAAGGGACAGTGATAAAGGGACAGGGGGATGGTCTAGAGCAGGGGTCTCCAACCTTTTTTAGGATGAAAGCTACTTTCAATAAAAAAAAGCAAGATTTAGTCCTCTTATTTATTGTGCTTTTTTCTGGATACATATTAAGCACATTATCCAGAGCTTACCTCTAATATGTGCAAAATATGTAAATTGGAGACAACTGGTCTTGAGAGACCATTTAGCTGTGTCTGGATGACCTGTTTACCGGTGGAGGGAGGTTAGTCAAGGAGAAGGGTTAGTTGAGACAGACAGAGACACAAACAGCACATCTCTGTTTCACATTAACTGATAATATCCCTCAAACCATTGCAAGAATTGAAGTACAGCATCAGCAAGTTTCACTGTTATAACCCAAATGTTGGATCTCTACAGAGATGGTCATTCAGAATACATATTGGATTTCTTACACTTTTGTTTCGTAGTCCTTCCAGGCTTTGTCAAAGGGCTTTTTCAGATCCTGTGGAAAACAAAAACAGAGGAAAAAGAAAATCACCAACACATACCACTGAAAAAAGACTGATGTATATTAGGAAGATATTTCTCAAGTGCAAACTACTTGATATAAATGTGCACACCTGTACGTATTTACAATTGTTCATCTTATCACACTGCAAATCATTACATTAATTCCTCTTCCTCGCAGATGTGAAGGAGTCGTCAGCTGTCTAAGCAGAGAGCTGCTTGAGGAGAGTTTTTGTGGCTGTTTTTGGCGCTCATGACACCTTCAAACATGCCAACTATGATTCCTACACATCATCAAACTGTTTTCAGCAGCTGCTTTGGCTGATCGCCTGATTAAGCAGCATCTGTAACACCACTGTGGTGATCAGTGAGTGATTAGAACAAAAGAGGCTGACTTAAGCAGAAGTAATTGGTCATGTCAATCCCTGAATACATGATTCAACGTAGCTTACTGGTCTGAAACTGTCAGCGAAATCTGTATTATACGCTCATTTCATTTAGTGAATAATGTCATACTTGACTGAAGTTTTCTCTTCTTATGAGAACCAAATACTAAACCGAGCACCTGCTGAAGTGAAGTGAAGCCAAATAAAACTTCAGGCGCTTGAACTTTAAGCAGCATTCATAGAGTGCAGTTTCTGTCCAGAGATGTGAAAAACACATATATTTCTGTTCAACTGGATAGAAAGTTTATCTCATTGCACTTTTCAATCTCCAGAGAGGACAGTGATCCCACTATTGACCTCCCCTACAGCAGCAGCAGAGGAGTGGCAGGCTCAACACGTCAGCCCAGAGGGCTACAGTCTGGTTCACTGGGCTGAACCAAAGAGCACTCAGACATGCAGCCAACCAGCTCAAGGGTAGAAACCACCAGAGGAAAAGGGACATAAAAGGCTACAAAACTACAAAAGATGCCGAAAACTGAAGTAGAAAAGGGAGCATGTAGAGAAAATAAAGCCAATGCAAAAGAAAGGAAGTGAACTGCAGGGTCAAGAGAGAGCCAAAGAGAAAAGAGCGGGTTAGCGGAAGGAAATGTCAGAGCCAGAGAAAGAGGAGAAAAATGGTAACAATGGCTAAAAATATCAGACACAGGCATGGCCGGGCAGGGACAGGCAGGGCAGAATAGGCCAAAGAACGGGGCAACACTCCCAGAGAGAGCAGCACCAGAGAGAGCAGTGCCCTGATTCCTTCTCTGACCAAATCCAAAGGACAGAAGAGGAATGTCACAACCTTGATAGGGCCTCCTTTTCAAACTTACAACTACCTACTACCTGCAACCACATACGACCAGGAATAGAGCTTCCTGCTGCACATTCCTCACACCTTTTTCCACCTCTGTAGTGAATGTACAAGCTGGTAGATTTCAGCAAAGAGAGTTTCGTCAGGCTCTGTAGTATTAGAAGGAAAAACACGTCTACTCTTCTGTATGTAGTCAAGCAAGTGTATCTGAGAAACATTTTAAAAAGCACCTTGTTGGTTGAACCCATAAGGACAGGAAAGTTGCAGTGTGCAGATCCATAGGCGTGCAGACCATTTCAAACACTATATATTATGCAATTTGCAATAGGTTAAGTTAGGTTACTTTGATGCACGAAGGTAGATTTGTTGATGATGAAGATGATGATGACATCCACTGACATTTAGTCACAAAATAATCAGAATTGACACACTACTACTCGGACATTGAAAAGTGCTCTGGTTCCACCAACCACTAATCAAATGAGGAATCAAAGAGAATATCATTTAAAAGATCTATGACAATAAATTAAAAGAGAAAACAAATAAAAGCTACCATAGACAAAATAAAAAAACACAAGTCAGACTAAGATAATAGTAATCACAAAAATAAAGCCAACATAGAAGCCATGATAAGACCAGATGTAGCTATTTGTAATTTCCAGATTTTCAGCTTGGACCAACAAACTTCAGTTTTCACAAATGAAGCATAAATCAAGTGACCGTTACGCTGGAAGTATCAAAGAAAAGTGAAGAAAGCCATCTGTCACAGTTCGATGAATGCAAACAGATGAGTAAAAGATTCAATTTGAAGTCTGCTCCTATCTTGAATCTTAAACAGTGAGTATGCATGGGTGGCTCAGTTGTTTATGACTCAATGAATCACAATGAGAGCGGGTGCAGCTGGATATCAGGCCTCTCTGCTTGAACTCCTCACTTACAAAAACACTGGCAATTCTGCAGCAACAGTCCGGACACTGTAGCAGGACAGCGATGAGCTGATATGACTCACGGCGGGTTAAAAAAATAGGCTGGTCAATAAACAGAGGATAAGAGGGTCGGCTGCAGGCATGACATCATGCTGGCGTCCACTCAGAAAGTTGCCTGTTAGCAGAACATGTTGTTGTCTCAGCACTTTCCTTTTTCCACTGAATGGAGTGCGTCTGTGTGTTTATCTTCAGTAATAACACTCGTGGGTCCGCTGGGGATCTCACCCCAGGCTGTTTTCTGCTTGTACTGCAGTGACAGCGACAGAGCTGCATCCTGAGTTAAGATTATTTCAGTTGGTCCCTAATTCATCAGAACATTTCACTTTCTGTGCCTTGTAAAGCACCACTCTGCCGAAAAATGAGAACATCGCTTTTTGTAAAGCATAAAATCATAATTGCATTCTTAATGGAGATGTCTGTGAAGGTATATGAGGTGGAAAAATGATTTTTAAGCTGAGTAACAGCAGTGACAGGTTGCTAGGTTGTGGCCCTCTAATCACAGAGCCATTAGCGGCTGCCTCCCTGGGGGTAAGTTCATCCAGACTCATTGCCAAAGACAGCACTTGCTGAATACTAACAAACTCTAAAGGGGAACAGAAAACCATCAAGTCTTGAGTTCAATCATATGAAATAACCGGTGATTATCATAGCTGCCATAAAGCAGCATTAAATGTGGAGGACAAGCTACAAAACGCTGCTTTTTAAACATTTCAGACAAATAAAGTGTCATGTGTCATGAGATTTCAGCAGATTGCCCTCTGAATGTCTCTCTGTTACACTTTTGTAGCCATTGATGTGACTTCACAATCTTGTTCATAAAGCAATGTTTCATTAGAAATCTAAAGACTGGATAAAGTTGTTGTAAGGAGTTTTAAGCCCAAAAATGCATGCTGCAAGTTAGCCACGAGTTGACAACTGTAACTGTTATACTTTAAAGGATGTTAAGACTTAATTTCAAAGATATACATGACATATTTTGGTGCTTTACCACTTGCTACGGCTGAATATAGCAACTTTTAATGAAGTGACCATTTACCCTTGATACAAGAGTATGATTATGTTTCTTTATGTAATCAGTGAATCACTTTGTTTCCAAATGTTAATATTTTTATCTTTTTGACTCTCTAAACGTACATTTGTCGTCACTACTTGAGGCTTTTGCAAACTGAGTACGGTTTTTTTTTGTGTCTAAAGTTAACGCACGTTAGAAAAGAATTTCAATCCCATGTTATGTCAACCACATTAGCACACTGAAGCCGCAACTATTCAGGGACACTGTGGGCTAATTGCAACATTACATCTTCACATTTACCAAACTATTTTCTGTAATTTCCAGTTATGTTAAGACCAGATGATGAATAAAGACATGTATATGGGAGTGTGTGGATGTGTCAGTGTGCGTATGCATGTGTGTGTGTGTGTGTGTGGGCCTACACCTGTCAGCCAAAGCTAAAGAGCAATTGCTCCACAGAAATGTCTTCTATTTTAAGTGTGGTGTCAGTAAAGCTATAAGTATATCAAACTCGACTACTGACATCCTGAAGTACACCTGAAAGTGATTGATTAATCCCACAACTCCTCTACAAGCGACAGAAACTCTTCTTGCTCCTGTCTTGTTATTGGGAGTGGAAAGACCCGGTGATTTCTTTGTCCTTTCTCAAAACATGAAAGAACCACATGATTATCATCACTGTTTGATGATGATTCTATTTCTCTTGTGCTGTGAATTTTCGCGATAAATAGAAAAATAAAAACACTGGATTCAGTGTGCAGGGTGTCTTTGCGTGATGTTTTTTTTTCAGACCATGAATCTGAAAAACGCATCCAAAAATGACAGACTCAGTGTGCAAAGGCCTTTAGTCTCTGTCCTGGGCTTCGAACTCTCTGGTCTGCTAATAGCACGTCTCTCTTCCTCTTTTTTGACACCTATTATTCCACCACTCTTGATTTTGGCCTCATGTCTTCTCCCCCTGCAGTGGAGCCTGAACCTGAAGCAGCCTGTCATGCAGGCAGCTTCTCTACCCTGTTCTAACTAACAGGTACATCCTCCTGGGAAAGGAGAGGTAGCACAACGAGAGAGGAGGAAGAAGATGATGAAGAAGGAAGGAAACTGCCTTGGGCTGAGAAGGTGAGCGACAGGTCACCTTGTAGGTGTGCCCGTGCACAAAGACATTTCTGGTTGACTCCTGACCTTTTTTTTTTTTCTTCCTTTCATTAGTGAGTTTTAATTTCTGGAGATCGCTGACATTACACCAGTGGTGACATTTATACGAGTGTGTGTAAATGTGTGTGTAATGGGGTATAAAACATCCACCAGCTCATTAGCACCGTGTCACTCGGGTAATGAGAATCATCAAAAAGCTAATGAGCAATAAGTGGGTAGGCGCTTCAGATATGACTCGCAGAAAAAGCCAGACTGGCTGGTGAGGGGGTCGTGTGACAGGAGCAGGGAGGTGGAGGGAAACAGGGACAGAGAGAGATAATTAGAGATAATAGTGGAGTTAAGAAAGAGACAAAGGGAAGTAATCACGGAAGAGAAAAAGAAAGGGTGAACACTTCAATTAGAGTCACCCAAAAGATCAAGAGGTCACACAGGTCAAACGTTAAGACCGAGCCAAAGGGGCTGAGGGTCATGGGGACGACCACTGCTCCTATGGCAACCAGAGCTGCCTTAATTGCATCATACCTCTGAGGAAACATTAGCCAATCATGAGTCCTGAGAGTGAAAGGTCAGGGTGTCACAGACAGTAACGAATGTTGATTTCATTACAGAGCTGCAGGGCCTGCTAACGAGAGTCTGTCTGGGTTTACTCCCATCTGTAGAACCACATGAGCGGCCGGCTGACTCACTAATGGGCTGCATTAGTGTACAGGATCACACTGTGTATTGAACTTCAATACTTTTTAGGTGCAGATGGAAGTGTGTCTGCAGGAGAATGTATCTGAAATTATAAAGCATTCACAACTGGTCAGATTTGTTGTTTGGTCCGAACAAGTAATCAAAAGGTCCTGATACAATTCTGGTCCAGCTGCCATTTCCTGCCACTGTCACTCCACAGCTCATATTCTAGTGGCAGGGAAAGGTGCAAGGTAGTGATGGGCAGATGGCGCCTGGTGATGCTCTGAGACTGACTTAAGCATGATGAGCCAAGGTTCCCCTGAAAAAGCTGAAGCATGTGTGATTTTCTGATGCATTATCAAAAAATGGACCTTCAAACTCGTGTTTAGAGGCATTTCATGAACTTTAGATATGTTGTGCAGTATGTTGCAAACATTTTTCTTTTCAATGCATATCTTCATTTCTTATTTACTCTTCTGTCTTCTGTTCACATGGTCCAGCAGACAAACCTTGTAAAGTTTATAAAAAAATGAAGTGCCTTAAAAAAATTGTGACATTTAAAGCTTTTGCATCATGCTGTCTATGACACAAGCTCTGTCACTTTGTGTTAAAACATTGTGGTTTAGTGTGATAAGACAAGCTTTGAAGCTTTGCTGTCATCCTCTTATCACTAGTGGAAGATAAAAGGGGTTGGATTTGGTGTCTCGATAGATGTTAGATTATTCAGTTTATGTCAGGCCTGGGAGTGTCGTCCTTTATTTTCCTAAAAAAGCACCTAAAACTACTGCAGTGCTTTTTAAATGAGTAATAGAGAAAGTAATTAAATAAGAGATAGACATTTATGATCGAAAAAATTATCAAAATCGATGTAAAGAGTTTCAAACCATACTGTCAGTTTGTTGTTTTTTGTTTTCCCTTAGACACTGTCCCATCCATCCAGTGCAAACTAGATAACAAAATAACATTTTAATATGCGAAAAAATTAAATCAAGTAAAAGAAAATATTTAAGGGCCAGAGTTTTAGAGTGTGACTGCAGGTACTAAATGTTCTGTTGCTGCAAGTCTGGCGCAGTGTGGAATATACAGTTGTGCCCAAAAGTTTACACCCCCCAGCAGGATTTTAGATTTTTTGGCCTGTTCTCAGAAAATATGAATGATAACACAAAATTCTTTCTATCACTCATGGTTAGTGGTTGGGTGAAGACATTTATAGAAAACAAAATAGTTTACTCTTTTTAAATCATAATTACAAGAGAAACTTCAAAAATGGGGTGTAAACTTTTAGGCACAACTGTACATATTATCCACATTTTTGGAATGATACGTGCAGATTGGCTGCAGACACGTCAGTCTGGATCAACACTTCTTCTCAAAAGCTCTCCTCTGCATACACAGGAGGCTACTGTCCCTTCATGGACCATGGTAGCCTAACTTTGTATGACGCATAGCTGTCTGAATTTAAAAAGCTTTATGTAATGTTAGTTAAATTTGAAAAGCACAGCAACATCACAGCACCTGTTTCAGTGTGTCTACCCTGCTTTAACATGATGTCTGTATCAGAGTTTGAGAAAACACTGGTGTTACATTTCCTGTTCAGTAGCAGAGTAACATGAGATCATACTGATTTGTTGTCTTACCCCTTTGACTCCCTTCAAGTCTCCCTTCAGCAGGCTGTCCAGTGGAAACGTGATGATGTTGTTCATGTTTTGGAACTGGAGGGGGCGTGAGGAGAGAGACAGGTAAGAGTTGAAAGATTACACCAGAGGATTTTGAACCAGCATTATACCACTGAGACATAAGCATTTTCTTTTTGTTTGTTTTTTCTGAGTGTATGTAATCCAAACTGAGAATAGTGGCGTTTGGGTAAAAGGAAATGTTTTTTTCTGTACAGTTAATAAATGTAGGGGGAAATATGAGAAAATATCTTTATACAAACAAAAAGATAACTATATCTTGCCTTGTATCTCTTGGATCTATCAACTCTCACCTGCAGTGGTCAAGTTAAAAACCATCCAGTATGAGACAAGTAACTCCCTCTGTAAGAAGATGACCGGGCTTGGTTTATACTGCTGCACTTCATCCAGGAAGCTTTGAGAGATTACATCTCCACATCCAGCTCAGGCAGCAGCTCATATTACTTTAATAAAAGGTGCAGAGATAACACTAATACGAAATCTCCTGCCCCTGAACTCGGTGTGAGTCGACCGACCACACATGATGGTGTCAGATTCTCCCAATAAAGCTCTGGCCTGGTTTCAAAACCTGAGCAGGACAAGCTTGAAAAGGATCCAGCGGATATTTGGTGCATCAGTAGCCGTTTGGACATCTCAATGGAAAACTAGAGCCGCAAGAGCTTAGAGGACACACAGGGAGACTCAAGGGAATTGAGACTATTAGGGACAGGATGGAAATCTAAGTTTGGCACTGAAGATTCATTTTTTACCTCTCCTTCCACTCCTCTGTATTTACAAATGCACACTTTTACCATCACTAGGACTCACCAGGTTTTTGAAGAGGGCGGTGAGCTCCTTGGTGAAGACAGAGAACTTGAGGAAGGCTGAACCCAGATCTGGATCGTCTCTGTACACACAGTTTTCACCAAATTTCTCCAGGGCTTGAGTGTACTGCTCCTCATTCTCCACATGAGCTGAAAACACAAACACACATAAGGTCAGCTCTGACAGGTAGAAGAAATCCAACCAAGACTGTTTCCATCCAGATCGATCCAAGTGTATAAATAATAAATGACAATCTTTCAGTGTAAGCAGGCCAATCATTTCATTTCACTCAAAAGAATTTCCCCAGTGAGTTTGTTTCCTCATGACAGCGCTAACTGCTGCTTTTATTATCTAGTGCAAAGAGAAAATTCTAGTCATCACCATGATTGGTTGATTTAGAGCCTCATAATAAGAGTGATAAAGACAATGGTTGAAGCAGTGGGTAAATAAATCCCCTGATATTTTCTGTCAGATATAGTGCTACTTTTTGGTTTTACCTGCACTGTGATCCATCACAAAAGTGCTAAACCTGTTGTTATATCTGATGATGTTTTGAAGGCAGAGTTGCTTCATTTCTCAGGAGGCAGACACTACTACAGGAAACTCTGCATCACCGACAACAGTAGAGATCTCCTTATTTTCTCACTTTAAATCAACTTTTTTTCTGACTAGCACTGAAAGGTTTTGTCATTTGATTCATTAATGTGCCTGAGGGGAAATTTATGATAGGGATTTAATTTTCACTTGATAAGCATCTCCAATGTGATGCTTTTATCACTTTTTCAACTGATTCTTTTATAACTACAAAAGTTAAAAAAAGAGATGAAAAAGATGTTCCAAAGTATCTTGATACTAAATTAAGATTAAACTCAGAGAGACAATTACAACGCCCAAAGAAAGACAGACAGACAAAAAATCAGAGCAACAGAAAGGAAATGTTAAGTTGCAGAGAGAGGCCCCTCAAGTGAACACTGTGTCAGTGAGCAGGTTGGGTAAGGCCACTAACTAGCCGTGACCAAAGTCTCCCTGCGTGTCTAAAGGCAACCTAATCTACCTCCAGGTTGGGCCTGGATGATTCCACTTAATACACTTCATGGTTGACTGGGCAGCTGAAAACAGCTAATGCCACTGGGATGGAGCACTGGTGACTGTTGCTATGACAACACTCGCTAAGCGGGGTAATGGGGTTCTGAGGAGCAGGGGGGAAGACACGACTCCATGACAGAAAAAGGACGAGTGTGTGCAATATTTGGATGTACTGCAAAAAAACCCATCCCCTCATGACAAGTCACTGTGGTGGAAGAGATTTATAGTGTCTTGGAAAACTATTTGATAATGTCCTCTATTTTTAGGTCATAAAATGATCCTTTGATTGCTCAAAGTTCAGTCAGTCATAAAAATGAGAAAACCACCCAGCAACATGAAGTGCTTCAACTCTCTTTCTTTTTCAGAGATTTTGCCTGCTTCAGCATTTTAAACATGAGTGAGGAGTCTCAAACTGATTTGATGTTTTTCTCTCAAATTTGAGTCAGAAAACCAAAAAACCTCTAAAATCATTATTCTATTCAGGAACACAGGTTATACAAGTTTTATTTGTTAATTTAAAAAAATTGATATGCTTTAAAGCAAAACCATACATTTAAGGATTCATGGATAACAACTTCGATGAAATTATAGATTTTAGTATTAAATATGTAATCTGAAAACTTGCACATCCTGGTGGATTAACCATGACAAAAACATAAAAAGTGTGTTGGTAATCAACTAAACTGCTAATTCAGGGCAGTGGTGGCAAACTCCTTACACCGGTTTGGCTTTATATACAGTACAATACATTAGTTTTGTACCGTATATAAAGCAAAACTAACATGATTCTAACTAACAAGGGTTCCTTTTTTTAGTCCCAAAAACTACCAAAGTCATAATCCCAATGTTAACTGTTTTACTGTCATTTGGTTGAAAAACAAGTTGCAAATTTGTTTTTGGCAGAACTGATATAGTTTTTAAAGAAGATGTTTTGATTTCCTTTTTTACAACCTTCAACACATCATTAGCGAGCCAACCAGTTTTTACCCTGCTGAGTTTAACACCAAGTACAAACATGAGACTGCTAATTTTATCCGATGGGATTTCCTGAAAAGTGTGGGTGTGATAAACATGCCTCCTTTGAGTGGAAATTGAGGATGATTTTACTAAAATAGAAGAAATTTCAAACTGATTACAGTCTAATTTAGGACCTTGCAAGTCATTATTTTGTGACATAAACACAATTTTGCATCTTTTTTATCTTGTGCTTCTATCAAATGTAGCCCAACTTTATAGACTCTTTCAGTTCAACCATCCCTGCAGGAAAGCATGACTCAGCATGTATTTTGACAGAAAAGTTACACCTCCGAAGATGAGGGAACCCACTGATTATTTTTGTTTAATGAGGACATAGAAATTTAGGATGTTATGGGCAAAGTTTCTGAACCAAAAATAAAACATTTCAAAACCTATTAACTCATAAGCTTTCATAACAAGGCCCAAAAATGGAATACTTCAGTCAAAAACAATATAATTATCCGTTGTTTGGACAGCTAATGTATTTTAAGTAGGATGAACTGGCACCAGTCTCTACAAACATAAAAATATACCGTCTGGTGTCTAGCCTTCTGGTAAATAAAGCAAGTCTGGGTGCAGTCAGACAAAACAAACCATCTGAATTCATCAGCATAAGCTCTGGAAAACTGGTTCTATTTTTTCACACTGTTGACAAAACCAGTAACCAATGAAAAACACCATAAAGCAGTGAAAGCAGTGAAATGTGCCACACAAAGATAAACTTCAATCACTGATGTGTCAGACACTAACCCACACCGCACACCCACAGTCTACTGTTTACACATCAGCTCCAGCTGTGTGACTGCGTCTCTGCCAGGCTCGCAGCAGACAGTGAGGCGGCCTGCTGATGTTTTTCAAGTGGCACATGGGAACACCAAACCACCCCCCTCTGGGCCGCATATGTGTATTTGTTGCAACATGACCTGAATACATGACACATCCTGGGAAGCACAAAAAGCTGCAGGACATGAAAGACCAGTTTATTAGTAACATGAAGACACTGACACAAGAACAGAGGATGGAGGTGGCATCCTCTATAGTTTACACTGCCAACAAAACCTGATAATTCAGTGTGGACATTTTATACATGTTTAGATCATGTTGAAAGGATTTTCACAAGGACCATTAGTCTTGTTTCGTTCAAACCTTTTTGCTATAAGTTGAAAGAGATTCTATCTGAAATAAAGGCCTCATCTAAAACTTTCTATTTGTCTTGAATTAAAGTAAGAACAGTGGACTGGGACCTTGGTAAGTTCCCTGACAGGAAAACCAGCATCACAACTTAGTGCATGTACATCAGAAACTGTGTTGATTACTTTGTGAGATACAGTTACAGGTATTTGACTGCAACAGGATACACATACACAAAAAAAATCATGAGCCTGTTAATAATCTACTGGATATAACATCCTCTCTTTTGTCTTTCCTCCTATACACAGAAAAAAAAACATAATGTACAGCTTACATGCATCTGTGGAAGTTTATCTAACATCCCATAGGCTTGTTTTGCAGCTTTTCCCTTACTCTCTCACACACACTCGTACAGTGACACACACACAGACACACACAGGGTTTAATCAGCAGATACCAGACCGGCCCCTGCTTCCTCCCCTCTGTCTCTCCCACTCTCATTCCCTCACACTCGGCTCCATCGGGCTACTCGCTGACACAATGTGCGGCCGACCTCAGATCAATCCCACATTTCTCTACGGACTCTGTGAAAACACCACTGGACTCCACAGCCACTTTACAACGTGTGGCTACCAAGAAGAGGTGGTGTAAATCACTTTTACCCACAGAGGATTCAAAGATAGGATTTGACAAAGCAAAAAGAGAGAACATATTTTAGGCAAAAGTTTTATTTGTCTCCTGCCCAGAAATAAAGATGAGAAGCTTCTATTGTCATACAATGTAGGTTATTCAAACTTGATGCCAAAGAAAGTAGGGCTTGGCTCCTGTTTCTAATCTGGTTGCAAAGTAAATAACAGACAAAAATCCTTTGCTGGTATAAGAAGGAGCTTCACCATGCAACACAGAGAAGCTCAAACTTGTTTGTTGACAACAGAACGGAGTGGTGTCCATTAAAAGTGACCCCTCTTTTCTCACATTTGCATTTTTGTGCACTGGTGTCAAACATCTGTTTTGTTCTTTACACAGATTCCAGTTTGCATCAATTTAGCTTCTCTCGCTAAATGCAGCTGCTACCATCCACATGAAATGATTTTATCTCACCTCTTCTTATTTACCAAGCTGTGTAGAGAAGCTGTGAAGAAATCACACCAGGTATTGAAACCTGGTATCGGTACTCACCCATTCCCAATTCTGAATCGCATTAATAAATACGATCTACTTAGTCATATCGGAAAAGTGGTTCTCCATGATAAAAATCTCCCTTGGGGTCCAGAGATACTCTTTAAATCTAACTGTTTACTTGCTGCAGTAGCCCATATATTTTCTTAAACTGAGTTAGTACTGCTACGATGTCCTCAAATGCTGAAGCGACATCAACCCAGAAACAATAGTTGCTACAGAAGACTCCCCACGCCTCATTATTCTGCTCACTCTCCTCATGTACCCGCATGAACCCAAATCAAACAGGGTATTTTGAGAAGTGCATCAAATGCTGACAGTCTCCCTTTGTAAATATGTGTCTGACAAGAACCTCCCAGTCTTTGGGAAAGACACTTTCTCTTGTGTCCTTGTATCAACCATTCTTCCTCCTTCCATGGATTTTTCTTCACACATTCATCCAAAATAATCACACGACAGCCTGTGGGAGTTATAGTTTGCTTGAATACCAGGCAAAAAGAGATGATGTATGTGAGTAAAAGACAAAAGTATGAGACCAGATGCCGATACAGATTCGCCCTATTCAGATTCTGATGCAATGCAGGTCGAATGCAGCAATATCCAGCAGCTCTCCTGACGACATACAGTAAAAGTAAAACAGCTGGAACGCAGCATTCACTCGACTGCATCGTCTAGTTTTTTGATCAGCAGCTATGGCAAGCCTGTCCTCTCAGCTCTGCTCTGTCAGCTTCAGGTTCCACAGGGAGAGTAGAGATGCTGCCGCTGGTTTATTCATCAAAACCCTCAAGCTGACAACCTGTCAGGTGCCTGAAGCAACACAGGGCTTGCTCTCTCTCTCTCTCTCTCTCACTCACTCTCTCCTGTTGGTTCAGCTCCCTTTGCAGTTTTCTTACTCTCTAAATTTCCACATCTACTTCCTTCACACTGCAGTCCCTTCAAAGCATGTTAACACTTGAAATCTTGCTTATTTTCCCCCTTTGTTTAGAAAACCTGTTTTTCTGTTGATCCACACCCTCATCATCAGTATTCCTGAAGTCACAGCCTAAAATATCTTTGTGCTGCACTGTCAGTCCAAGCAGGAGGATCCTCTTGAGGCAGTCAGTGTTTGGGCTCCCTGTTGTTTGAATTATTATTCAGCCTTTATCACAGCATCTCTTCAGAAAATTATGGAGAGAATTCTCAGCTTTAACTCTTCTACCATCAACAGTGAACTCTGCAACTGAACTGCTTTCCTAAATGTCAGTCTCTGCATTTGGGTTATGCTTCAGTTTAGGTATTTTCAATAATAGTGTTATTTTTTAGAACCCAGGTCCCTGCCCAAATTGCTGATTCTAGCAGGTATACACAGGTGTAAATAGGCTCAAACTAAATCACCTAACTTTAGCTGCTTTCTCTTTAAGACCCCCACTCCACAACCCCCTTCCCCCTGATTGGCCAGCCTTTTGGAGGCCAGTCAGGGCAGATGACCTCATCATTTCAGCAACTCTCATAAGGATTTCTACAAGTTTTAAGATCTTACGATATTATATTATGTTATGATATGATATTTAGTACAACAGAATGGTTTGAGCAGTTTACAGGAAGATTCAGGGGTTTCCACAACATTTGAACATGTTGAGGTTTAAAAATTGACTTACATTTAGTACATCCAGCATAGTTACTTAATCCATGTTTAAATATGGGAAAAGTAAAGAAAAAACACTGACATGATGCTTTGAGTTTGTATTTTTTTCATGTATCGTGGAAAAGGTGACAAAATTGAAGATTTTACAACATGCTTTTGCTTACTGTATGCTATCTGATTTGTTTTCTGAACACACCTCTCTATCTAATGTTTAGGAGAAACAATGCACAACCAGGCATAAACTGGAGAGATATGTGGAGTTGTTGTGTACAAAACAGATCAAGGTTGGGAGAATCTTGAGGTCAAGGTGAACACAGTTAATCCTGAGGAACTGTATAGCATTCCCAGCAGCTTTTCCACAGACAAAACACTGTTTTTGTTGTACACAGAGAGAAATCTGACAAGCTTCACGCCTCTGGGTGAAAAAAAAAAACAAAAAACAGACGGGTTTGCTTTCTCCAATTTTTTAGACAGTAGGTAATCCCCTTCACAATGAAAACAAATTTCAACTGCCTGAAACACCTGCAAATCTAAACCCCACTGTGCTAACCACACAGATTCAAATGAAGGTGATTAATCAACAACAGCAGCGTTCACAAGGGCAGCTCAGCATTTCAAGAGTAATCTTCTAAATGTGCACCTGAGCACACAAACTCACACAATGTCAGAGCTTTCAGATGACTAAACAAAAGATCTGAGTTCAGCAATAACATGTTAACATGTAGATGCATGTTTCACAGAGGACATTAGTGTTTCCATGCCTCAGCACCCACACATAAACAGAGCGTGCACCCCTCCCCAGCTGTTCCTCTGGGGTCTGGATCAGACAGCTGTCCCTGTGGTCTGAACAGAGCACACTCTGTTTGGAAAAAAGAGCCGCTCAGCACATTGTTCAGAGGTCCCTCTCTCTTTCTCTCTCTCTCTCTGTCGCTCTTTCACAGCGGGGTTCTGTCAGGCAGGCCAAACAAAAGACACTGGAAACACCCAACGCTGGCACACACAGCCTCAATGAGCATGGTAATAACCCACACACAGACACTGGCAAATAGACACCTTTCTTTTTCTACCTTAACTGTGTAACGTCTTACTCATCTCAAATCTCCATATGCATTTTTAGCATCATAAAAAGATTTTTGACTGGTATGAGTGCAGAAAAAGATGACATAAAAAGAGGACTCACCAAGACCAGAAGTGTAGATGGCCTTCACTGACTTCTTCATCTTGTACAGAACACTGCGATCCACATCCAGAGCCTGTGCACATGCAAAGAGGTAGATGAGACAGATGATGAGTTTTCATTAAGTCTTAATGAGGTTATTGTGCAGAAAACTTCAAGAAAAGAAATGGAGCTTGTTTTTACATATAAACTAGACATAGAATTGCATTAAAGCTCATGATCACAGAAAAAACACAGGAGCTTCTGACTTCATTATCTAATCTCAAGCCTAAGAATTACACATCTTTGACAATTCAATTATGTACCAAGTTGAAGGCTCTCCTGTTGAAAAGGAAAAAAGTGCTGAATCACAAATCTTCACCCTCTTGAACCAATGGCCTAAGTCATTTTCTAAGGAAAATTATATTTGGAAAATGAAGAGCATAAGTCAGCTCTTCAGGATGCTCCCACCTGTGGTAAAATGGTAAAAATCCTGATCAAAAAGATTGTTACCGGAAATACTTGAAAATATTAATTCAGTCATTAGTTGAAGAGGATGATGAAATGTTGGCCAACCTGGATTTTTTACACATATATTGTATGCCAATAATAATAATTAATATTTGTTACTATGCAATAATAATGGTTGAAGAATATTGTTTTCATTGTTGCAATTTATACCGTTGCATTGGTGCGCATACAGCAAATCTAAATGCCTAGGTAAATGTTCTCTTTTAATCCAAAGGAGGGCCTCAGTAACTTTGGTTGACTCACTACTTCGATATTTATTTGTGAGTCAGAGAAATTTGTCAGTAAAGCAAGTGCACAGGGGCATCAAAATAATTTTTAACAAGGACAAATGATCATCTGATGAGCCTTTGCACTTCTTTGACTGCCAAGCGCTGCTAATTTATGAATTACTTTGCTTTTTCTTTGTTGCTCTCTACTTTTTTGTCTTGCCCCAAGTGTGAAACTTTTTGTGCCTTTTTCTTGGCAATGACTCCCTCTTGTCATTCTTTCCCTCCAAACAAATGAAAAAACAGGAGCCAGCATTTGTCAACCGAGCTGTATTTAAAATTCAAGAGCAAATTTAAAGTAAAGAGCTCCAGAAAACAAACACTTACATATGAACCGTAAGGATTAGAACTAAGTGCTGCGACAGAAAGCATATTTACAAATAAGCATTTGATGATATTTTAATTTTCTAGTTTGACCCATGGTACATCTGTTTTCAAAGAGCAGCCATGATTTTTATCTTGTACTAAAGCCAGTCACCAGGGGGAGCCCTTTATGTTTTGGCTTCACATATTGTTCCAATCCTAAGAGATGTCCATTAGACTTGGCTGTTTTTCTTATGGTTGAGATTCATTGTTTGGTATCTTGCTGTTTTTGTCCACACCCTGACTGCATGCCTGCATGTGGTGGGTACAGTGTATATATATGTGTGTGTGTGTGTGTGTGTGTGTGTGTGTGTGTGTGTGTGTGTGTGGCCCAGTATGTGTGTACACCATCTCTACACTGGCTGCAAGTAATGAATTATTCAAGCAAAAGCTAAGAATAGGCCTGCACTCACTCTCATCAGTTATTGGGTTAGTGTATGTGTGTGCCTGTGTTTGTGTGGGTATCTATCACTTTATAGCTTGTAGACAATAGCGGTGAAAATTGGAGGTCTCTTACTGAAAGGACAGTCTTCCTGAGATGCACACACACGCACACACACAAACCTCACACACTCTTTCAGTGAGCCCTGACTCCCACAGCACAGTGAAAGAAACAATGCAGCACTGTAGCAGTGATGAGTGAGGGAGTCTCTCGGGGTGAGGGGGATTTGGGGGAAATTAGTTTTTAGGGGCTTTATTAAGTACGTCCGCCCAACCGGGCCAAAGCCGGCGCCACTTTTCCCCACACTGCTCTGTCTGACTGACTTATATCAGATCCCCGGGACCCTCTGTGAACAAAAAATTTACAATGGCACTCTTTCAACTGCAAAACATACACACACAGTCCTCTTTGCAGTCCCACTCAAAGCAAGGACAAAATGTATTAAATCCATAAATCAATGTTGTGTTAATATCAAAGTTATGAGCACTTCAATGTTGTAAAGTGGAAGAACTGCTCCTCATTTGTTCCTCTCTATCTCTAAGTGAGTGAAATACAACCCTGGGGGAGCAGAGTCAGAAAGACTGAGCTGATGTTGAAGAGAAAATGACAGATGAATTGAGTGGGACAAAAGGAAAACTGAAAGACGATGTGCTTTTCTGCTTTTACTTCATTGGCTCGAGTTTCACAGCAACTTTTAAAGGTGACCAATGATGTGTCCCCAATTAGTCTGTCAGCAAATAGTAACGGCTCCTGTCTTTGAAGAGAGGTAAGTTAACTTTTACCCGTATCTTTGAGGGGTTAGGAAAAAAAAATAAAATCTTCCTTTCCTGTAAGGTTTCATTCAAATATTTGGACACCACAATATCTACAAGGTTCTCCAAGGTGAGCATTGCCGATTGATTGCTCTCTTTTAGAATACATTTATTTGCAGATGAGACCAGCTGAGGTTGAAGGGAAAAAAAATAGTGTTGCAACTGGGGGTTGGTATTGATTTTATGGATACCAATACCAGTATCGATCCCGCTTATCAATCTTATCGATTCTTTACCAGTTTCCTTTATCGATTCCTCCTATGAATTTTCAGTGTTAAAAAAAATGTATGTCACAGGTTGTGTCAACAATTTACTGATTATTAACACTGTGTCGGCAAACGTTTGAACATGTCAGAGGTGTTGCCACCCTAGCACATCATAAGAGCAATGCATATGTTGCATGCTGCATTGTTAGCATCCTTTTTAGTGAAGTGAAGCCAGGTTTTTGAGTACTTCAACCTCTCTTGTTTCTCTGCCACTGTTTCAGGTATTCCACTGCTGACTGACGAAGGCGATTGACAAGACGTCAGATCATGTAATGCTGACGTAAGGCTATAATGTAAAGAACTGATAAGGGAATTGTTAGGCACAAAGGCTATTAATATTGATGGTTTGAACCATTTCTTATCAATTCCTAACAGGGAGTGGTTCTTGATACCCATCCCCAGGTGCGACACAATGGCAGAAGAGTCAGTAAAGTAGTTGATGCATTTATGAGAGTAGATGTACTTTTGCATACATTTGTTTGAGCTCAAAAGTATAGTGAAGCGATGATGAACTAAAACAAAGTCTTATCAGTCACAATCACAAGCTAACATGTACTCCCTGTGAAATAACAGAACCACTGTCATTATCATGAGGAAGTGTAAAAAGATCCATTTGCTGTTTTACTGATGACTGTGATGGTTATCAGCGCGAGAGTGTGAAGCTTGATCTCTCCAGCTGGCAGTTCAGCTGTATCAAAAAACTTTAAAAGAACTGCAAAAAGAGATCCTTAACTTGTGTTGTACCAAAACACCAAAACATTCATTGCTTTCTTAGTCAGTGTGGTTCAATGGAGGTCTAATTACAAAATGTGTTTTTTCAACCACTGTGACCCAGTCAGAGAAAGCTCAACCTTATTACCCTCAGATTTGTTTGTACAAGTTTAGTGGTGAGCTGCAAACAAGAGTAAATCCTACAAACTTCTGTTTATTCCTATTTGCATCATCATAATATTGAGTAATGTTATCACACTTCCTCACACCATTTCTCTGGTATCACACAAGCCCAGCTGAGGACTCACTTTGGAGAAAGGCACAGACTTCAGTTTACTCCTAATTGCATGTTTGCTTTTGCTATTACGACTTGCAGCTTTGAGACTTTGAAAAAGAAGCCACTACCTCATTCACACAAAGCTGTTTTGAGCTTCAGCTCAATGAGATCTTAAGTGGATCATAAAGATAACCATGAAGTAAACACCCATATCAAAGAGACACAGACACAACTTTGAATGAGTCTTCAAGAGACAAAAATAAAATGTGATGGCTTTTACGAGGACAATAGTGCCAATTAAAAAGAAACCAAACAGAAGCTACTTGAAGCCGTTCAAAGCACTGTGGTTGAAGTTCCTATAACTCCTGTAAAATGACTCATGGGCTACATATGCTATCATCCCATCAGCTCTGTCTGGCTCAGACTAAAACACATCTGCAAACTGACAGATGGGTGCTTTCAAAACTGATATATAGACAAAAAGTCAGAGAAAAACAGTGGCTCTAAAAGCAGCACAGAATGCTATCTCTGACTACACCACCAACCCATTAACCACACAAAAATGAAACTAAAGCTCACCATGCAGGCTGTGTTTTCTTAGCACGTCACATATACTCCCAGTACTCAGAGCAAAGAGAGCATAGACAGGACTGTGAAGAAGATTTACTGTCAACATGAATTGTGGTATTTTGGGGCTTAAATGTTGACAAAAATTTAAAAAAGATGTTCATGTGTAAAGTGCAGTAAATGTGAGGTGAAATAAGGGTGAGCAATAAGCTCAGAGCATGTGTCAGTATGAATAACATGATCAATCTTATGATTAATTCAGAGGAACTATTCTTGCAGTGAAGTATGATACAACAGTTTTATTTAACCATAAAAAGATGAAGAAAGTTTAAATGCAGCACTATAGGAAACTCAATTAGCTTCTTTGACGGTAGCATGAATTATTTGTGAGAGACGATGTGCAGAATGGATGTGAGATTTATAGAAATCTGTTGACTCTGTGATTACACTTATTACAAACAAATTCTGCATCTCCAGTCAGTTGGTTGAGCTTGAAAATGCTTCCACACATAGCTGTTTTCATGATCCTTCTACCTTTCCCTTTGGCACACTGTAACTGTTCTTTAAAGGTTTCGATTGGCTTTTCTAACATTAGACCTTATGACATCATCGTATTGCTCGTATTGTTGTACCTTGTTTCAGGGCATCAACCAGTTTCACAAAATGACTCAAAGTGGGTAAGTAAGTGACACTAGAAAGCATTAGACGGTATGAGACATGCACATAGTCTCAGTGATGTCACCATTGTTCCCAAAAGAGACGCTTAAGAGCAGAAGTCGCCCACTTGGAAACACGAACTTCTACTTACTTTGAATCGATCATGCTGCAATAAAAATTATCTGATTGGCCTGTAGTCCTCTTGCAAATAACCAAATGCATTTATTAACAGTCACGTGGTGCTACTGTTTGAAATGAGGCAACACTTGGGGGAGGATTTGCACTTTCATATTGGTTGTTGGGGTAAGGTTAGCTGCATGCTAATGTCTCAGAACACTTAAAGGACACAACAGGTACATAGAAATTTTGTCAGTGTCTCCACGAGGATTTTAGAAAAGAAAACTTTGAAATGTTGATGTTACAGGTTGTCCAGTAGATTGTATCTTGAAATGTTTTCAGTACTGCCTGAAACATATAGAACAAAAAAAAAGCTAAGACCATAATTTGGTATGAAAATAATTAGCATTTTTTTTGCCCCCGGTACCAGGGTATCTCAGCATTGAATACTGACCATTCCTGAGTCCCCGGAGATAAACTTTGGTAAAGAGGTAAAAAAGTGAAGATGCACACATTTTTGTTTTGTGTTTTACCAAGAATGAATCGTAGAAAATAAGTTGTCTTGAGCTTATTACTTTTGTTAAACATAACCTAGCTATTTTTTATGTTTAACAGACTGAACTATCAGCACCTTTAGCCATTGGACTTGTACAAACTGTTGCGCTGACATAACATGGTATTTGTTTTGAAGAATGAATGACTGCATATGTAACATCCTGGTTATGCCCTACCAAGCAGAGCTAACATAACCACATGCTTCATTTATAGAAAGAATCCCAAGTTTACCTTTACATTTGTTTCAGTACAGAATTCAGGTTGTGGAACAATATTTTCTGTGAGTTTCCCATCCTTGGTGAGATGGAAGCCCTAGTTTGACCTCCACATGTCAGTATTTAGCTCCTTTATCAAGCTGACCAGCCACAGCCCTATGCACTCATTGACAGAGACATCACAGCTCCTAACAACCCAAGGTCAGCATCCCTCACACACATGTACTCACACAATGACACACACACACACCAATCAGGCAGTATCACGCTCCAGCAGACCCTTTCAATATACAGAGAGTGGTCTGACGGGGAGAGGGGCGAGACAAGTGGGGAACAGACTGGCGGGGNACACACGCACACACACACACACACACACACACACACACACACACACACACACACACACACACACACACACCAATCAGGCAGTATCACGCTCCAGCAGGCCTTTTCAATATACAGAGAGTGGTCTGACGGGGAGAGGGGCGAGACAAGTGGGGAACAGACTGGCGGGGTAATAAACCAATCCCAGCTGAGCACAACAAAAACACCGCTCTAAATCAGTCACACACACGCACACACAGGACTCTTCAATCACTTTCACACATTTTCACTCTGCTAAGCTCTTCACGCTCAAACAGAGTGACTCCTCATGTTCTCTCGTTCATGGGAAAGTCCACTCTTAAACTGGTCACATTTAACCTGAAAACTATTCACCATAACACGGGGAATTCCACTACCGTAAGCTTTTGAGCTGCACAGGAGCCCAGCTGGACCGTTGCACAATAGGCAGAGCTACTATGCCTGGAGCTGCTGCTTGAGCACACTTCATATGACGATACTGCAATGTCAGCATTTTTCCTCATGTGACAGCAACTAACGGTAAACTGACTGGTGCGCCTCATTTTTCCTTTCCTGTTTAAGACAAAGAGGACCAGTTGGAGAAGAAATAAATTAATCCTCTTATTAATGCATGACATCATCTCCATCAGCATCATTATTGTGATTACAATCGGGCACCATCTGCTGCCAGACGATCTACAGAGACTAAAAACGCACAGAGGGGTCATGGGGTTATTACTATGGCGATCCATCCACTTATAGTAGTGTTTCCTGGAAAGCAGAGTAACGTGTAGGACTGCCTCTGTCTGTGGTCCAGTGTGGATGGATAACATCTAAAGTGTGTTCACAGACAGATAAAGAGGGTAAAGGAATACCTTAACCTAATTAATGCCAAGAATCTACATACAGATGACAGAATACATAAACAAATGTAACATGTAAGGTTAGGGATACAAGCTTCTCTTTCAGACAGACACAATTTATAAAATGTGAATCACAGTAAAATGAAGAAAAGCTGAGAAAGTTTACTAAGGTTTCATAACCCGGTTTCCTCTTAAAGGAAAATCCAGTGTATTTATACGCAAGCCTGGAAATAAGTGACTAATTTCTGTTGAAGCCGGCAGTTTCTGTTGAACCAGAGCAAATGAGTCCGACAGACATGGCCCGGCAAATACACAAGATCTTCAAAAGTGAATCAAGACAGGGAAATTTCCAAAACTGACTCACCGGGTCACCTGAGATTGTGGCCACTGTCCACTCTCTGAGCTGTTGGCATCAAACATTTAAGTAACTGATTAAGATGCAAACAAGAAAGGTGCAAAGCTAAATCTGGAAAACAGATTTCTCCAAAAGCTTATAACCTCCACCTTTCAAACCATGTAGGTCATATTTTCAAAGAAATTTAGCCTTTCAAGGTCAGACAAAGAGTTCTTGGTTGATCGTGTGAAATCACATTTAATTCATAAAAGTATTAAAAATAAATGAGTAAAAAGACATCAAAATTAACAGTCATGGGTGAGATTGCGTTGCTGAGAGGTTCTGAATCTCAATTTCTGTTCATTTTCAATCAATAATCCAGTCCTACCTCAAATAAAGACACCAAGTAACAAGTGATGGGTGGCACCAGTCTTGGTGAACTGGTTGTTTACAGTAGGTTTAGTTGTAACCAAAAAGCCACATCAAAGTAACCACAGGCTGAGCTTCAATGTCGTTGTCAATGTTGTTGGACTGCAAACTCCATATGGTGACAGCACATGGTATTAGAAAAGCTACACATCTGCACAGAAACTACACATTGTTGACTTCACTGGAAACAAAGGAGATTGTAGGAAAGGCATATTTAAAATTCAATCCTCACGTGGCTATCTAAAACAGTCAGCATCTGTATCAGTGAGAACAATATTCCAGACATCTGTTTCTTGTTATGGACATTTCAGTTTTTTGCGGCAAGAAGATTTACTTGGTTGATAAATTCACATGTAATTTTACATTTTAATCGTGAGACTGACATGTTCTTCATTTAAGCTTTTGGGAACAAAATGAAGACATGGAAGAGACGGGGAGGATAGCTCACTAAATGTAACATGAGTCCCGCTGTATGTTGCCGCTCCAGCTTCCTCCTCTGTTGTCTGAAGAAGAAAACATTCCTGGATGATTGCCTTCTGGAATGACTGACAGACAAGACAAAGACCTGGCCCCATTGTTCCTGTCTGCAAACTCTCTGCTGATGACAGCATGTCTGCCTGGAAAGACTCAGCGGCCTCCTCACCACACAAGAGCACACACATGTTCAATTATAGCACAACACAGCCCGAGCAATCCCCTTAGCTTGTAGTATTGCTAGTGTCATCACCACACACGTCTTAGAGGCTCACACACATACCACACATCTGGGGATCTTTCTGTGATCTCTTTATAGCTTGTCTGCTAACCTCACCTAACACTAAATCCTCCACCCTACGACGGTCATGTGAGGAAACTGTCTGCCTTACTCTGTGGAAGCAAGCCAATAAGGGGGCAGCAGCCTGGGATTATCCAATTTAATTAGTGTATGTGTGGGAAAAGAGTCTGAGATTGCTTCGGTTGGTTGTAAACTATGTTTCATGAAGCTAACAGATGGTACACAATAAAAACAAAGACTCCTAAAACATCTGAGAGTGTGTAAAATGGGCTGGCTGAGTAGCTGAAGAACAGCAGGAAGACAAATAAAAGTCCTGGTTTTAGTGTTGAAATCAGGGGCAGAATAAACACCATGTGTAGATGTTGGTCTGTGCGTTCAGGGCAGTGAAAAGAGAGAGAGACCGGATCTGTCAGTGAGACGGATCCATTTTTCTTTACAATCAATTCTAAATCAATAACTGCCAATGGCAATGGCACATTCACAACTTCCATCCTCTTGACACATAACCAGTGTTTTAGATGAATTGTGTTTTAGGATCAGGTCATCATTGTTATATCATGGTATGATGAGTAGTTATGGGTATCACAGACATTATTTTTTGTTATTGTGTCTTGGGTTCTTCAGATCTGGGAGCTGCTGCCTTCAACCCTGAAAGTGTTAAATAAAGCACCTTATATGATATTAACAATGAGGAAACCGTCAGCTTTTCTGAATCCCTGTTTTACTCTGCTTTCATTCACCGCTCCCCCTCTTTCAGTGGCTCGATCACACATCACTCTGCCCGACCCTGATAACAGCAGGTGAGATGACAGAGCACTGAGAAGGTGCTCTAACTGTGCCAGTTATTGCATGTAATGTGGTAAAATATATAAACAAATCCTCATTGAGATCTATTAGTAATGTGATTGGGTGTAGACAGGCAACAACTACTTAACTATGTACCTCGCAATATGAATATTGTGCCTATATTGCCATGATGAAACTAAAATAATATATTGCGCAGCCCTATTTCTAACATTGTAAGGCGCATCACCAAAAAGCATGATCCCAACAAGGAAGTAATCGACAGAACAAAAGTTACAGAATAATAAACAAAATCTAAAGACGTCGTTCATCGATAGGGACTTACTACACAAATGTGTCTGAGAACAGAGACTCTGCAGCTACGGTCTGTTAGCAGTCGTCTCTGTGGAACCCACTGCTGTCTAAATATTGACTTACTTACTCAGCATGGAGGCAAGTTGTGAATGAAACATTTGAGAGAGCATATAATTTTTTCAGTGGATTTGTAGTGAATATACTGAGCAGCAATGGAACAATAGAGCTCTGCACTGCAGTAAGCAGCCTGACTCAAGCTCCTCCTCCTCCTCAGGGGCCTGCCTTGACTTTGCTGCCTGTGGGGCTAAGCTGTACAGTATATTTGACATATGTTTTGAATGAGTCACAGCTTTTCCTGTGTGGATGCTGAGGTAAAGAGAAGGTGCCCTTCCTGTGTTTACGCTGACTGTACCACATGGAAAGTTTAAGACAGCAGATCTGACAAGAAGCACATATAGTGCACCGCTCTGGCAGCCACTTTGACGCCACACCTGCAAAAAAGCTGACACGTCTTATTCTTTAATACGGCGGACAAGACTGCTTGCTAAATTTAAGGTACAACATTCTCCATAGATTGCTTTCAGGTGACCAAACAGCACTAATGGGAGCCATAAAATTGAAAAAAAGCTGTGATTCAAGTTGCTGTGTTACTTCTTCTCCCCATTTACACCCATGATGATGATGATGAGTAGAAAAAAGTGCTCACAGCTGCATTCAATTTTGGGACTAAAAGTCTGAAGTTTTTGACATATGCTGATACCATCATACATGATTATATTGGAGTATCCCCCTTTGCTGTTGTGGGGGAAAAAACTGTTAACGTTTGGAAATCTTTGATATTCAGAACTGGAGATCCACTGAAAAAAAAAGAGTGCTCTTTCAAGTGTTTCATTCACAACTTTTCTCCACGCTGAGTAAGTTAAGTCAATATTTAGACAGAAGTGGGTTCCTCAGAGCCAACTGCGAACAGGCCATAGCTCCAGAGTCCCTCTGTTCTCTCAGACAGCTGAGATGTGTGTAGTCGAGCTGCCCCCGGGGGAGCATGGAAAACTCCAGCATGCAAGTTCAGTGGGAGTGTGGGACAGAGTGAAATGAAGGGGGAGGGAGAGGGACTTTTTTTTACTATGTCATAAGACTGACACGAGCTCATTAACACACAAACACATACTAAGGTACACACAGCAGCAGGAGCCATAAAAGTTTAAACTAAAGCAATATGGCTGGTGATAAATCCCAAACTTCAGAATCCAAAACAGGCTTCCAAATGTTCAAAGTTGCTTCATAAGACCTCTGAACACAAAGCAAACATTTCACAGGATCTTATTTTTTCAAACTTCTGTTTCTATTCAGTTTTTTCCACCTGACTGCAAGTTATTCAAACATCCACCCTAACAGTCCTCTGGTATCCTACCACGGGGACACTTGGTGTTTTACAGCCCTTCAGTGAGCACTACAAAGACCACTTTTAGACCAGCAGCTCAGATGCCAGCTGCTAGAAATCACACTAGGATGACAACATGAACCACAAAGCGTTGGAGAAAACAAACTTTATTTTAACGGCTGGTTTGCTGTTTTGGGGCTTACACTTTTAGTTCCCAGGCTGCTGTGCTGTCTCAGGGTGAGGATACTTAATGTTGTTTGGATTCTTTGGGGTTCAAACCTGTTACTCATCAGGGCTGCATGATATTGGTAGAAAATGACATTATGATATTTTTGTTTCCTGTGATATATTGCAATGTTTTCAAGTAACCCTTACAGTGTTAAATAAAGCACTTTTAAACAAACTGTCAGATTGTCAAAAACCCTGCTATGCTCCACATACATCTACCACTCCCTCTCTCTTAGTCGCTCAACCACTCACACTGCACATCACTCTGCCCGACCCTGATAACAGCAGGTGAAATGACCGGGCACAGAGAAAGTGTTCTAACTATGCAAGATGTTGCATGAAATGTGGTAAAATAAAAAAAGGGATGCTAGTTTAGGTCTACTACTAATCTGATTGGGTGAAGACAGGCTACTTATCTGAAAGGCTCAAATATATTGCAATATATTACATACCTTGGGATATGAATATTGCACATGAGATCATGTGATTGGAATCGAACTGCGGGTGAATTCGGCAGTACTTTGTAACTTCTTGGCCAGAAGTCTGATTCTCTTTTCTGCATGACAAGACAAGATTCCCTGTTTTTTAAATAATGCTTACAAAAAAGGACAAAACTGAACAGATGTAAATTTAAAAAACAAAGAAACAATGGATAAAAAGTCACAGTAGAGAACTGGTGGTGCCATGTTTAGAGCCTGTAAAAATCCCCCCACCCCCAACTTTAAGGGTAGTCTTAAACGAAGTCCATAAACCGTCAGGAGACTGATAAAAACCAAGTTGGAAGCAAAGGCTGGGAAATAAGGACCAAATGTTCTGCGCTTTGAGGGCTATAATGAATCCTCTGACTTCATCTTGGTAGTCTCTCT
>RPOG01005903.1:0-21938 GCA_008086565.1 Thalassoma bifasciatum
CAAATAGGCCGTCGCTGCTTTCCCATTTGCTAATGCAAATTTGACTTGACGATAGGATTGGTCGTGCAGAAGAACGGCTCCGCCACTCCGACGGAATATTAAGACCCGGTCTGGAGCTCAAGTTAAGTCGGGACGACTCGCAGAAGTTGGCTAAGCCCCCATCCTTATGCCCAGTGTGTGTGTTTCAGTGTGTGCGTGCGACTGTGGATGTGAGTGTTTTGTGTCTCAACACAACTATTCTTCATTTCTTATCTCTAAGGTGTGGCTCTCCATTTGAATGATGAGCTTTAAGCAGCAGATGATGAAACACAGAGTGGGATTTTATATTTTTTCTCCTTCAAATCTAAAAATATTCAGAAAGTAAAGCTGCAAACGCTGAATTTGATTTCTCTCCAAACATGTATCCGTCAGTTCTGAGAATAGAGCTTTCACTTTAAATCAGGAGACATGGCTGAACCTCAAAAATCGACACAGACGAACACTGCAATGATTTAAAGGGGGGCTCCACTCATTTTAGACTCAGGCCTTATATTCCCACATGAGTGTGCTCATACCTTTAACAGGTTCAGTGGATACACTTCTTACTCCATTTCAGCCGCGCTCCAATGACACAATTTTTCAACTGAATGTGAATTTCACCAGGAGAGCTGCAAAGTCCTTGTGAAGTCCGAAATCAGTGCAAACTGTTTACTCTGTCTGAGAGCTGGGTAATTTTGATATGATGTGAAATCCTTATTAATGAGGTTTTTTGTGATGTTTTACAGTCAGATTAACCCTTTATGGCCAAACATATCATATTTTATGCATGAGTTTAAAGACTGCTGTCTCATCAAAATGATAAATAGTTTGTTTAAAAACCTGTCAAAAATATTTTTTAGACTACATTCTACCACCTTGAGGATTGTCATATCACTACAGTCGGCTGAAATTGTATTTCAGAAAATCATTGCTTGATTTTCAAGAGGTTGCAGCACGAATAACATTAAAATAGATTGAAAAACAAGTGTTTTCTGCGTGAAATAATTGCATATTTACTAAAAAACTGTAATAAAAACAGATAAAATAATTCCCATAATTACCCAGTGTGTTAAACATGATACAAGAAAAAAATCATGAATGAAATGATAAAGTAATAATTTCTGTGGATTTTGTTAAAGGGTTAATAAACATCTCAGTTCCAAACAATTGGAATTTTCTGACTATTTTTGATTGGTTGGACTTTACAGGGTTAAGTTACCCGTTTCCCTCGTGTTCTCTGTCATGTTGTCGTGATCATCTCTGTCCATGGTCCTGAAATATAATGAGGCCCGTATCATAGGGGAGGTCATTACACAACATCAAGTGTTTCATGTCTTTTTTAGTTTGCATTATGGATGAATATTCAGCTGGTTGAAATGTTATAGGGTTTACCGTTCACATCCTGAGAGTAACAGTGGTGGTGAGGTCACCAATCACTAATGTCTGCCCATGGGACAACATCTGACTTAGAAAAATGAAGCCACTGCAGAGGTGCTTAAAGTTGCTGTTCACTGAGAATCAACTTGGATTTATCTGCAGAAACACCAGAGACCATGTACACACCAAGCCAAAAAAAAAAAAAAACCTGACTTTTACAGCATTAAAAAGCATATTCACTGCCTGTTTCAAAAAATGTCTTAGGTTTGAAACGCTAATTTAGGCAGACATTCATTTCTCTGTATCAGGAACAGATGGGTAACACAGTAAGAACTACATCCATGTTCTTTACAGTGTATTGGTCTGCCCATGTCTCTGCTACAGGGCACCAAAGGGACAAACTAATAAAGTCTTGAAAAAGCACAACACTCCCCTTTTTTTTTTTTTTGGCTCCAGTGCTTGTTCAATGGGTGACCACTAATAAAAGACTTGGAGCAAAGAAACTTCCTGAAGATTGAATGATGACACTGCTCAACAGTAACAATAGCACATAACAGTGGATTCATACAATAGACCTGCATATGGAACTAACATCATAAGAGAACTGGAACTCCTGAAATGTTTAGGAGCTTTTGCATGAAATAGAAATATCTAGTGGTGGATTTTCCTAATTTATAAAAAAAAATATTTTTTTTTTGATTGGTATGTTTTGTATTTAAATTGTCTTTTTGTGAGGGAAAAGCACATACACATTCGCTTCACCATTTTGAACAGGAGTGAGTCGTTTCAACTGATTTTTTGCTTTCATTCCAAATGCTAAAAAAATGGAATTTTCTAAAAACAATCAAAACACTAAAGAATTAAACTTAACTTTAATTTTTAGCTATATTTAAAAGTAGTGCATTTGGAAATGCACAGCTAACATAAAGAAGAAAAATAAAAGGAAAAATCTATTTCAGCATTAAACCCATTATTTTGGTTTAAAGTGCACATCCTGACATATTAATCATAACAGAAACCAAAAAAAATTTTAAAAAAATGGTAACACTTTAGATTAGGGAACACATATTCATTAATTTGTAGTGAATAAGTAATAATTAAGAGTTAATATATGGAAAAGTCTGAATTCACTCTGCAATAGAGGTAGAATAAGGGGTTAATGTGTGCTTAATAAATGGTAATTAGCTACTTATATGCATGTTAATAAGCACCTAGTTAATGGTGAATATGTGTTCCCTAATCTAAAGTGTTACCAAAAAAATAAATAAAAGTTTGGTAGTCAACTGTATAGTGTTCATTTGGGGCAGTGGTGGCAGATACCTTATACTGGGTGGTGATCTGTATGTAGACTGTATAAGCAAAACAACAACACAGTATTTTACAGAATAAGTAAATTGAACTCTCTGCTGGCTTGAAGTCATCGTATCTGAACACACTGGTGAAGCAGTGCAGCACTGATTTGAGTAATAAGTCTGAACTCTTAATGTCATAAGGAATATTTTATTGTGTTGTTTGCTGTTCATTTTGGTTATAACTCAGCTCTTAAAATATAGTTGACAGTCCTTAGAAATGCTTAACCCTTAATCCTTTATCGTTACACGTCATGTTTGAATCTGTGTTGGGAAAGTGTAATTCTTTTGCCCTGAGTAATGCCTCTCAGGCTGAAATCTAAATCTGACTCCTTGGCTCGTGTTGGCAGACCCACTGGTGGCTGTCATCCTAACCTCAGTCATCTAACCTAAGCCCTCTCTCAAACTCTTTGTCTGGCACGGCCTGATGAGGGCCATGTGCACTCCAGCTCTGCAGGCAGAGTCTGTTTGGGACACCAAAGGTTGTGCTCTCCAAANAAGAAGAATGAAGTGGAGTCAGAGGAGGAAGGATGGATTTATTGATGCGAGGCTCTAGCTCCGGTCGATGCGTCAGAGTCTGGATGGTGGTGGATGATGAGGCCTTTTGGTGTCAGGGACAGCTTCATTCAAGCTGGGGGCCGAAGATTTATCCATTCAGCTGTTTAATCTATGCAAAACATTCTCTTGAACTTAGTTTGTATCACTCTCGTTTTTCCAAAAGGTCTTTGAAAAATGTCGTAAAAGTGTCTTAAACCATCTGAATTTGTCCTGTTGCTGTGCCTAAGGCTCTTGCACTCTTTCTTATTCCTCTCTTAAATTCCTTTCAGAAGCTCTAAATAGCAAAGTATGGTTCCGTCACAGTAACTTTCCCCTGGAACAAGGGAGGGAGGGACATGTTGAGATAGGCAAAGTGAAGGAGGGAGAAAGAGACAGTCGGAGTTCGTGGTTCAACATTGTAGTGATGACATAGCAGCTGGAGCAAGGTTTTAAAAAAATGGCAATACAAGCTCAGAGACTCCAAGAGAGATCCATGGTTAATTAATACACTGCCCGACCCCAAAAAAAAAAAAAAAAAAAAAAAAGCCACCTAGATTTAACTAATCAAATAGGTACAAGCCTCTTCCTGAAGTGCCTACTGTACAAGCCTGTGGGGGCAGTGCTATGATCTGGGGTCGCTGCAGTTGTTCAGGTCTAGGTTCAGCAACATTACGAGCCCAAAGAATGAGGTCAGCTGACTACCTGAATATACTGAATGACCAGGTTATTCCGTCAATGGATTTTTTTATCCTCTCTAATGGCACTGGCATATTCTTTTTTTTTTTTTTTTTTAAGTTATTTTCTTGGCTTTTGTGTCTTTATTTGGACAGGAGAGAGAGGACAGCAGATAGTGAAGGAAACAGGGTAAGAAGAGTGGGGAGTGGCATGCGCTCTGGCAGGTATATTCTAAGATGACGATGCCAGGATTTATGAGGCTCAAATAGTGAACGAGTGGTTCAGGGAGCATGAGACATCTTTTTCACACATAGATTGGCCACCACAGAGTCCAGACCTTAACCCCACTGAGAATCTTTGGAATGTTCTGAAGAAGAATTTGTGCAGTGGTCAGACTCTCCCATCATCAATACAAGATCTTGGTGAAAAATTAATGCAGCACTGGATGAAAATAAATATTGTGACATTGCAGAAGCTTATGGAAACAATGTCACAACAAATGTGTGTTGTAATCAAAGATAGAGGCAGTTCAACAAAATATAAGAGTGCGTGACTTTTTTTGGTGGCAACTTTATTTCTGTGTATAAAAGTGCATTAAGATTAAAAGATAGACTGACAGATAGAGGAGAAAGGGAATATACATGAGCTTTATCAAAGAGGAAAATTCGAAGTCCACTCCTAAATATAATGAGGATGTTAGCCACCCTAGCATTATCTTTGGATGCATTTTGTTGGACCTGCAATTCGAAAAAAAAAATAAAATAAATAAAAAAAAAAAAAAAAAAAAAAATGCATGTCATGTGTTTATTTTTCTATTAATCATTAATCATGAAATCATTTTAATTCATGAATACATTTATTATTAATACATATTTATATATAAACAATTGTTCAGTATTATTTTTATATGATATTTTACATTTTATTTAGTATTCTTTTTTAGATTAATACAGTTGCCTGCTGGTAAAGGAGCTGTGGAATTGTTCTGCTCACTACCAGGTGTATTTTGGAATGTCAACGGTCATATGTTTGAGTTAGGCACGCACACACACACACACACACACACACACACACACACACACACACACACACACACACACACACACATCTTCATTCATCATCTAAACAGCCTGAAATTACAGAAAATGTGTCCTCAAATGTAACGGTGCAAGTACCCTGCAGTGTCTCTGAATAGTCAAACAACCCTTGAAACGACCTGAACCGATACGTGAAAAAGTAAGGAAAATTGAACATGTTCTATAGAAAATAATAATGGATGAAAATTCAGGCGCAAATGTGCAACATGATTGACACAACATAGAATCAACTTTACATTTTAACATGCATCAATTTTGTACGAAAACGAGGGACTCAGTGTGCAACTTTTCTCCTCCAGTACCTGAGCTGCAGCATTCTGAACCAGAGTGATCCAATCTGGAGGAAACCAAAGCAGGAACTAGTTTCTCTGCATCGCTCTCAGAAAAGATGTGTCTGAATTTCCTGATGTTACGAAGATGATCTTTCTAGAAATCTGATGGATGTGAGAATTGAAGGATGAGCAAGAGAAAAACCTCACAGGTTCCAAACTGTGGTGCTGGATGCAACAGTGATGTCATCCAAGGTAGTGTATTTAATAATGATCAGAAGACACTTGAGAGGGTGTCTCTCTTTTTTGCTGAAAGTCATCAACTCACAGGGTTACTCTTGTAGCTCAGACACTGACACTCTTTATGCTTTAAACAGCAGAGATCCACTTTTTTTCCATTTTAATAATCCTGTTTCAGTCTTTTGAATCCACAGAATCACTAAATTGATGATAACTAAAAAAGATATTCTTTCACTCATGGTTAGTGGTTAGGTAAAGTCCTTTATTAACAAACAACCTTGGTCACACTTTAAATCTTAATGACAACTGAAACTTCCAAAATGACCCTGATCAAAAGTTTACATCCCCTGGTGACTTTGGCCTGATAATATGGACACAAGTTGACACAAATGGGTTTGAATGTCTACTAAAGGTAACCATCCTCACTTATGATCTTTTAGCTGGTAATCAGTGTGTGTGTGTAAAAGGTCAGTGAGATTCTGAGCTCCAGACGGATCCTTGCATCTTTCATTCAGTGCTGCACTGACATCTGGGTTCTGAGTCATGAGGAAAGCAAAAGAATTGTCAAAGGATCTGCAGAGATTCACTTCTGTTCCATTAAAAAAAAAAAAAAAAAAAAAAAAAAAAAAAAAAAAAAAAAAAAAAAAAAAAAAAAAAAAAAAAAAAAAAAAAAAAAAAAAACTGTTTCAGTCTTTCAAATCAACTCAATCCCTTTCACTTGTTTTCTTTTACATGTTTATTCAGCAAATACATCTCCCAGGCTAGGACGTCGCAATGCTTACAGGCTAGCTAACACATCACAGCGTCAGCTTTTCTTATCCTTCCATGCAGTTATATTTGCTTAACGACCTCCATAGTTGTATAACTGCCCTCCACTGGTTAGGTAGAGTAGTGCAATTATTTTTAATTTTTTTTCTCTATACATACCTAACCTTTTTGCACAATTTTAACTGAACTCCAGACATTAGTTGGAAGCAATGACAGTAACCGGCCACAGAAAATATTTAGTTTCTGTCAGAGTGGTCCCTGGAACTGTGGGTTCCTACATGTACTCAAAGATACTGACCTGCTTCCATCTACTCATGTTCGACAACTCTTGTCTTAGCCACTCTCAACGTCACATAACTCACATCTGTTCACACATTAATCAGCTTATTGTTTAGTCAAGTCTCAGAAGAAGGTGAATCTCAGCTTCATACTTCAGCAGATCAGGCTCCTAGTGTCATTACTTCCTTCAGATGAACACGTAAGTATTTTAGAGCTCTGGGAACATCCAAATGAAAGAACGGGCAGTCTCTAAAGTTTGTATTAGCTTTATCATGAAATAGAGAAGTTGCCCATCAATTTATTATCTAAAGAGGATTAGAAATCCAGCCCCGTGTCTCTGTGCCGTGGATCACAGAGTTTAGTTCCACTGTAAGAAGCTCATATGAAAAGGTCAGGGACCAGTGTTGCACAGAGGGAGGGCTGGATGTGTTGAATAATACAGTAGATGATGTTGGCACATGATGCCTCCTCCCTCCTTCCTCATTGCTTACGTGCTCTGTTGTTCTTTTAGTCTTTGGCAGAACAGGGATAGTCCATCTGGGTTAGCTGTACTAACCCCGCACAGTCCCAGAGAAGAGCACCACAGCTCTCTGCAAGGACAGGACAAGACACAAAGAGTTCAGGAGCAGCAGCCTGACACGAAATGCCAGGGAGAGGAGGAGGAGGAGGAGGTGGAGGGAGAGAGAGAAAAGAGGACAGGAGGAGGAGAAGAAAACAAACACAAAAGTCAAGTGAAGAAGTGCACGAAGGAGAAACTGGGAGAAATTGCATTTGTAGAGAAATATTCCTGTTACTTAGAAAAGAGTAAATAAGTTAGAAAGAAAAGAGAAAGAAAAGGTTGGCTGAAGAAGGTGGTGGAAGAGATCATGAGGAGGTGAGGACGAGACAAGAAAGGAAATTAATGAAGAGGAGAGAAAGATGAGCTGAATTTATGGCAGAGGGTACAAAAGAATGCCTTCAACAAACATCCTGATATCTGAGCTTGATGATACGCAGTGGTTAATCTCTATATCCTTGAATTACGCATCATTTAAGAGAAAAATTACCAATTACTACTGAAAATCCCCCCAAAAGGAAGATTTTCACCAGTTTTTTTCCTATCTCACTTCAATATTTCATCGCAACTTTAAGTCATTGTTTTATTGTTTTATTATGTTTTGTTTGTATTGTGGACCTGGATTTGTCTCTAAAAGGTTATCTTTATTGGTGAAATGACTCAAGGAGACCAACCATGAAAAACTGTAAGGAGGCAAAAATTAGTAAACTTCCCGTCCACTTTTGAACAAGTACAAATATAGAATACTTAAAATCAATTTAAAAACACAATGCAGAAAGCCTGTATATGAATACGCACAGTCCTTCTTCCAGTATACAAGCTCAAGTGGAGACTCACCTTACTGACTAATGTACATCTGCCTACAGTGTAAAGGTGACCATATTCCCCCCTTTCCACAAAGTATTGTAGGGTTGACCTTTCACCTGACATACCAAAAAAAAAAAAGCTTTAACACACGGTTAGAGATCAAGGGCCTTGACACAGTCCAGATAAGCAGTATTACAAAGCTGGATATCAACTTGGTTAGTAAACCCAGGGTATTCCCACCTGGACCATTGCATGCTCACATTAAAGGGGTGTTATTTGCAGTGTCTGACCAATCACAAAATTGGAGAAACCCTGCAGAGTGGGTGTCTTTACCATAGCGGATAATTATTTAGTTGGTTTGCCTGATGGAGGTCAAGCACCAAAACATTGCAAATAAACACTTATTCTTTGCAAGTTTGACAGTGTGTGGGTGTTGACCTTTGATGCCATTGCTGGATACCTGCGTAGTTACTTTCTTTTTAGATAATTACTCTTCAAAAACACAAAGAATTCAAACACATCATCTAGGACAAGAGCAACGGTTGCTGCATCAAAAACCTGGTGGGAATGCTGACAGAAAACTGACGGCTCTGTTTAATGGTAAATTTGTGAGATTATGCTATATTAATTCATCGCACAATATACTCTGATCACAACTTTGATTAGTTGGTATTTTCTTTTGAGTTCCTTGAGGTTCAGCTCCCTGCTTAAGTGTGAGAAGTGGTTGTATGTTCCATGTGTGACCATTACCGTCAACCTCAATATTTCAAATGTGCATTTGTAACATGTGACTCAATCAGTTGACAAACATAGCAAGTCCTAATCTGTAGCTGTGATACAGGATATCATCGGCGACTTCAAAAGAATTGTATCCATCCCTAAAAATATTTCCTCTGCCAAGCGCTCTGTGTACCAACACCATTTTCCACAAGAGCTGATTGGTCAGGAGGTGGTGCTTTTGTGAGTGTTGGTCTCTTATCCAGAACAAAACCTGCTCTGGAGCAGGTTAGCCATTTAGTATGGGTAACCATGGTGATTTATCCCGGAAAGAAGTAAACCAGTGTCGTAGTATGGAAGATCCAGGGTTAATTCTGACGTTACCTTGATAAGAGAAAATCCAGCTTCAGAGTTAAGGCCGCTGTCAGAGTGGGAGTCAAAACCAAGCCAGAACCAGAGTCAGAGCTGGAATCAGAGCAACATAAGTAGTTAATGAAGACATCAAATAACATGAAAATAGGAAAAAGTTAAGAGACAGTGTGTGATGATAATGATGATGATGAGGATATTGATGGTTTTTCAGAAATTTCAGTTACTTTAATTCCAGTCAAACAAACATGTCAACACAAATCTGTGAGCTACAGTTGACTCAGGCTAATACAATATATCGTTTCTATCATCACAAACCAAGCACAGAGTGTCTGAATGGATGTGTGAGGTCTGTGAGAAGAGACATCATCTACTAGATCTCCCAGATAATTGACACACACTTTCAGTCTTAAGTGTGTTTCTGCTGCTTCAAACCTATACATGAGTTCACTGCGTTAATGAAAAAGATGGAAATGTGCTGACGTTAAAGAGGAAGAGAGAGTAAAGAGGAAAGGAAGAGGAAAACAGGGAATAAAAGAAGAAGAAGAAGAAGGTTAGAGGGGATAGAGGGCAGGCTAGGCTACTGCTGCCTGTCACACTCTGTCATAGTCAGTGGGGCCGTGTGTGTGTGTGTGTGTGTGTGTGTGTGAGAGAGAGAGACTGTCGGACATTAAATGTTTCTTGCAGCGGTGTTCTATTCCTTACAAATCCGTGTGTGTGTGTGTGTGTGTGTGTGTGTGTGTGTGGAGTGTGTGCAGTAAGAGCTGAGGGCACCAGACGGGCAGGAGGGTAATTTGGTTTGGCACTAATGCAGGGCCGAGGATCTTTGCTCTGGGTGAGAAAAATGTCTCTCACACACACTCACACAGTTTTTACAATATTATCCAAATGTGAGCGGACGGTTCACAGACGCTCTGCTACTTCCTATTGTACATCATGGCCTCTTAGAGTCACACTGTACATGATCCCATGGTAGTTGCAGCATCATGAACACATCATGCATGTGTTTGTGTGTGAGCTGAATGCGTGTACACTTCTGCGTGTGTTTCTGAGTTTGCGTGCACGATACTCACATGGGGAAAACCAGTGCCTGAACTGGAGCAAAAACCAGTGCAGAAACTTAATTTAGCAGTTGTGTGACGACACAAGTACAGCATATGTCACTGTCATATACATATATGGTAGTGACATGTATAGAATGCATTATTTAATACTGAAAACATTTCCAGGGCTTGTAGCTGCATAGGATTATGTTTGGTTATGGTTATAAAATTATTCTTTATGTAGTGAATGACACACACCAAACTTTCACAGACAACATAAAATATTTGTATACAGTTGTGCTCATAAGTTCACATATCCCGGTAGAATTTATGATTTCTTGACTGGTTTTCAGAGAATATAAGTGATAACTAAAAAGTTTTTCTTTTACCCATGGTTATTGGTTGGGTAAAGTTGTTTATTAACAAACAACCTTATTTACTCTTTTTGAATCTTAATGACAACTGAAACTTTCAAAATGACCCAGATCAAAAGTTTACATCCCCTGGTGATTTTGGCCTGATAACATGCACACAAGTTGACACAAATGGGTTTGAATGTCTACTAAAGGTAACCATCCTCACCTATGGTCTATTTGCTTGAAATCAGTGTGTGTGTGAAAAAGGTCAGTGAGTTTTTGAGCTCCAGACAGATCCTTGCATCTTTCATCCAGTGCTGCACTGACATTTTCTGGGCTCTGAGTCATGGGAAAAGCAAATTAATTTTCAAAGGATCTGCAAGGAAAAGGTAATTTAACTATATAAAACAGTATAGGGATACAAAAGATATCGAACAAATTGAAGATGCTGATAAGCAGTGTTCTATCTCTAATATAGAAATGGAAAATTAGGGATTCTTCAGGAACGATGTTGTACTGTCCTCTCTACGTGTGTGGTAACGCAGTTTGACAGGCAGCCAAACTCCAATTCAAAAGAAGAGTGAGTCAGGTGGTTTTGGTTGGTAACACCATCTCAAATAGACATTTTCTTGTTACCTAAAACAATGTAGCATTTGTGGCTATGCTAACGCTAAAGCTAAAGGCTTACAGTTTCAAACTAACAAAACAACCAGGCTAAGAGCTAACTGCTCAGGGTGTATACATGCTAAGTGCTAATGCTAGGCGATAATGCTAATGCTAAGTGCTAATGCTAGGTGCTAATGCTAAGTGCTAACTGCTAATGCTAACTGCAAAGGCTAACTAAGCTAGGCATCTACACATCCTCCTCTAAACATAAACTAAACAAAACTGCTTGCTGTAGTTAGCACATAACTTAAACGATCAAAGACTAAACAGCTAGCAACTCAAAATGAACTTACAGCCGTTGCTGTCTTAAACTCCAAAATCAGGCTGAAACAGTTGATTTCCCAGGATCTGGCACTTTCTTCATGTCAGGGCAAACAAAGACAGGGCTTCCACTTCCTGACCTTTTTATCAGTATCCTCCACCTGCAGATGACATCACTTCCTATTTCCTTTGCCGTGTTTCCCTTGAGGTCACAAGATGGTGCCAGAGCAATCCAAAACAGCTCAAATGTCATTTTAAGTGATGAGACCAAAATTGAACTTTTTAGTCACAACCATAAACATTGCATATGGAGAGGAGTCAACACAACCAATAACCATGAGTGAAAGAAAAGTTTTTATGTTGACACTCTGAAAAATGGCCCAGAAATCATAAATTCTGCCAGGGTATGTAAACTTATGGGCACAGCTATATGTGAACACAAGGTGTTGGGGTTAAGACAAACAAACTGCAGCAGAGTAAATACAAGTCAGTAATAAATAATGTGGAAACAAAAATATAAATGTGACATTACAAGTTTTGGGGCCAACTTCCATCTATCATGGAGTTCCATATTTCAGGTTTGAACAAAGCAGTGAACCATCAGACCACCACACTACTGATCCAGTATTATAACCGTAAGTCATTGAGCCTGTGGAGCAAAGCTTACTCTCACTAAAACTGACCACTGACTGGTTGTTGGTTGTTGGTGTTGCTCGCACTGACATCCTCAGTTGCTGTGCTGCTAGCTCATTAGTAACAACAGCAGCAAGCCAGGCCCGGAAACAACACAAGACAAGATCGACACTAAAGAACCCAAACAAATAACTCACATACAAAAGAAAAATTCCTTGATCAGATGAACAGGTTAAAAAGTAATACACAAAAAGATTACTGGAGCAACACTGGGGCAACTAGAGAAAATGAGAAAAAATAAAAATCATAGCAATACGTGGAAGACAAAACCTGATTTTCAAAACTGCAAAATAATCTCAAAGTACTGGAGTTTGTAAAATGAACAGAAAATCTGGATATAACCTTGAGAAATCAGGACACAGTGAACAAAGAAACAAATGTAATAGAACTGTAGAGACTTGACAGTATGTGCCCACCCCACCCTGTCTCTAATTGGATGAACTTTTTGGCTTTGTGTGTATGTGGTTTTTGGTTTTTGGTGTTTCTTCAGCCAGCCTCTAGTGGACACTTGGCGAATTGCAGTTTTAACACTTCCACATAGGTTTCATTTTTTTAGATCAAGGGTTGCTTTTCGGATCAAACATGAATGTGCGTAGCTGTTGCTCTACTGAAACAATAAAAGTTAAAGCTAAAGAGTTTATTTCCTTTCTGAACTTCTCAGCAGGATGGGTAAAAAGAAAGCGACGAAGACATCAACGCTCCTCTCCAACTGCAGAACTTCTCACCTGATTAAATCATGGATTCACTGACCCACATCAAATCCCCCTCACATCTTTTCAGAGGCTAGGGACACTTTCATTCCAAGGGTTAAAACAAAATTCAGCCAAGAACACATTTCATCTCTTGCTACAGCTAAAAGCATTCGTCCAAACTCTTACCGCTGAAATAGCCTCAGTCAGGAAAGAAAACAAACATGTAAAAGACACTGTCATGAATGGGTTCATCTTCTTTCCACCAGTGTCCTCAAGGCCCTGGACTGCTCCTCTTTCAATCCTGAAAACAGACGAAATTCACTTCCACAGGTCACCAGCAGAGCAAAGTATGACCAGGTAACCCCAGGACCAAGATACCAGTTGCACTTTTATGTATGCATGTGTTTATTTGCTTACATGTTTGAAAAATACAATATTCTTTCCATATCCTTGCCCCTGAACACGCCTCCCTTTTGTAAGTTTTGGATGTGCAGAAAAGAAATTCTGACCTGGATTGGGTTGCAGAACTTTTGCATTTCAGCCACATTTAAGAGCCAAACTACAGGAATGATCAAAGTAAAATGTCACTTTGTGTTTGCAGATTAGTCAAACGAGACCTGAGTGTTTTTTATTAAATTGTAGTAGGTTGAATTTGGCAATGCATTATGGGAAATACAAAGAATGAGAAATGAAACCCAGCTCTAGAAGACGTCAGGGTGTAACTGGTTTTCTGACCAAGTCATCGTGTTTGGCAGAAAAGTGAGAACAGCCCAGTGGACACCTGCTCATGAGTGTAATGGGTGTGTGTCTCAGTGGTTACATATTTGCATGTGCACTTATGAAGTGTGTCTGTGTTTTTCTTTGCACATAATACACTTTAATTTGGACAGGCCTCACACCCTGTCACAGCTGCTCTTCGTCCTCCTCTTCCTCCTCTTCCGCTCACACCACCAGCAGGGCGATTATAGCTCGCCACCATCACCCTGTTTACACCTTTTGCTGCCACCAATTACCAGGCTTTGACACCTGAGCTGTCACCCTGAGGGTGTCTGTGTGTGTGTGTGTGTGTGTGTGTGGTTGCGGGTGTGGTGGTGGTGGTGGTGGGGGAAGATTCACACCCTTGGTCACACTGTCAGAGCCTCACCTGTGAAAAGAAACACACAGGTGGGAGGGGCTGAACAGGGCTGAAACAGCAGCTACTTTGACTCCAGTGAAATATGATACATCATAACATTTTTGATAAACTTTTTTTATCCTAGGTGGAAGAAAACAACCATGGAGTATTCAAAAGCAGACAAAACAAAACAAAACTATGGAAACTCATTCCCAATAAACCTCATTTAGCTGATTTGTGTAAAATTAAACCTCCAGTTGTCTTTGACTCACCACTGTGTTTAACAGCAGAGAAAAGTCCCCAACATGACATTTTTTCACCTTCAAATTTCATGACTTATCCTAGATTGATTCTAGATAGATCCTAGAACAGTACAACAAGTGATATGTTGAATTTATCCATATTTCCTCTTTATCTGTAGAAAAAAAAAGTACAAATATTGCCCTCTGGCCAAAATGACCCAACAATGAAATTGACTTGAATTTACCATCACAGAGTCAAGTACACACTCCAAAAATGTGGGAATGTTAGTTGTATCTAAGATCAGTCAGTAACAGACGTAAATGTGAGAAGAAATTCTCCAGTAGAGTGCACCGTCTGTGGATCTGACCAGAGGGGAGGGTCACTATAGATGACTGTGTCTAGAAATGAGGAAACAGACAAGTTCTCGTGATTGCAAAGTATCGCTTTTGTCACCTTGTCTGTATTTTTGCAGTTTGAAACCCTCACAGAGATTAAAAAATGTGGGAAGGCGGGTGTGGGATCCAAGCAGGAACCTCCTGTTTGGAAATATGAGACATATGAGACTATTTGGTTGTGCTACAAGCTGCTGCTTGTTAAGCGTCCACTTGAGGCTGACTCCAGAAGTACTAAAAGTATCTTCTACTTTTTGAGGCTATTAGGGCTGGATGATTTTAGAAAAGAGATCTTTTTTTTTTTTTTTTTTGGCAGATATTGCAATTTCAATTCGATTCATGATTTTCTTCAAATCAAGCCTCAGTGAAGTATTCACAATATATAGTAACATTCACAGACTTGACAGAAAATAACATCAAAACTTCAAAATATGTAAAGCTATTACTCTAATGCAAGGATGAAAACTGAAGGTAAGGATAGTTTCCAAATACATTTATTAACAAAAGACATGCATGCATGTTCTTTTAAGTCCTTGACCAATAGCAGTTACAACAACTGAAGAACAAGTACAGCCACATTTGAGTCTTAACTTTTAAAAATAATCATGTGCAAACATCCTTAACTGTGTAAAGTTGAAAAAGATTAATAAAATACCAAACATTAAAAATAAATAACAATCCCAAAGGAAAAAAAGATCTTGCCCAACAGTCTCACACTCAAGGCATGTGCATGTAAAACAGCTGATAAAACAGATCCTGGGTCAGTCAGGAGCACAGCAAAAAAAAAGAAAAAGAAAAAAAAAAAACTTGGAAAAAATACCCCGCAGCTTTGGCGATCACATGATCACGATGTCTGAAATTGTGATTTCAACCAGGAAACGATAAATCATTGAGCCCTAGAGGCTGTAGACATACTTTACAAACATTGCTCACCACCTATACAGTAAACAACGATACAATTGACAGTGTCATAGATGAGAGATGATAGAAAAACTTACACATTTTGCAGTGAATGGCATTTTTTTTTCTTTTTCTGGGGAGGGGGCAAAATAAATTTGGTGTTTAAAATTCTATTGAGCTGCGTTATTTTGAGGTTTAGAGAAGGCAGGTCATTTTGACAACCTAGAGGACACAGGCTGTGTGTAGAATATGAAGACAACAGGAGGATTAAACAAACTTTGTGGACATATTGCAGTGGTTCTGGAATTAATGGGACTCCACTGATACTGTTTCTTTATGATATGTCTCCTTTAAATCTTTGGGACTGACCACAAGATGAAAATAAAGACCTTGCTTACTCTGACACAGCATCATGTTTTCGCTGTCCTGAATGGAAACAGCTTGTTTCTGTCGAGCAGCATGTGTAGATAGATGTGTGTGTGTGTGTGTGTGTGTGTGGCGATGCTGAGAGAAGGTGAGTGTGGTCCAGTGTGTGAAAGGTGGGACAGAGGGCTTTGTTTGGAGCATAGATATGATTAATGAACACACATAAACACAAATACACACGATCATCCCTACCCTCTGTTTCACACTAAGGTCATGTCTTTTTAACCCAGTAAGGCAATGAAACACACACACACACACACACACACACACACACACCTGGTATGAGCAGTGGAGCTGTTGGAGAAAGTAACTCGCCACCACAGTGATGTCACAGCTCAACATCAGCTAAAACAGGACAATGGGGTGTGTGTTGGTGTAAGTGTGTGTGTGTGTTAATGAGCTGACCTGTTTGGTCCACCTGCTCTCCCCAGCTGGCCGGGCTGAGATGGAGTCAGATGCCGTAAATATCTGGAGGAGGCTCCGCTGGGCTTTGCTTCCCCTCCTCTCTCTCTCCGTCCGTCCATGCCCCCACTTCGTCTGTCTCCGTCTCACTTCACCTCCCTCCATCTTCTCCCCTCTCATCAACCCCTCTGCTTCTCTCTTTCCAGTCTCACCATCTCTCCACCTGACCTCTTTCTCAACTCATCCTGCCGCCTCACTGATGTGTTCTCCTTTTGCCCTCTCATCTCTCCTCCTCTGATTTATGCCTATGCACTTTGTCCACTTCTTCTTCTGCTGCTCAGTGCTCTCTTTAAAGGTTCGTGAACTGCTTTTATTGTAGGAAAAAGTAAAGAGTGAGGCTCAACTTGTCATGGTGAAAAAAAAGACAGAACTACAAGGTAAAGTTGTGGACATAAGTTTACATACCTTGGTAGAATTTATGATTTCTTGGCCTTTTCTTAGAGAATAAGAATGAGAACTCAAAAAACTTTCTTTCACTCATGTTAAGTGGTTGGGTGAAGCCACTTTTTAACAAACTGATTACTTTTTTTAAAATCATCTTGTCAACACATACTTCCAAAATGACCTTGATCCAAAGTTTTTGAAGTGCAGTCAGTTCTATGAGTTTTATTTTTTGCTAAATGGCAAAATGCAGGTTCATATGCAACTTCATGTTCAAGGGGGTGTTTTCCAGTGGAAATAGGATTGCTGCATATCACTTGCAACCTACCGCTGGACTCGGCGCGCATCCCGAATGCAACAGAATAATTAGTAACAAGTACTAAGTGGACACAAACAAAATGATGTGCAGAATGTGGGGTTGTCTAAAACATCCATAATCTGAAAAGTGCACCATGCAGACAGCCTGTGTCTGGCAGTCAGGAGAGCCTTCATCGCCACCGCGGTTGCAGACCTATGTGTTACTGGCTCTGAATATAGCCAGTGCTGCAGTGGGAGGGACAAACCAGCTCGCCTTGGTTGTTAATGTAAAAGGAAAATGTCTTGTTTGGAAATGTTTTGCATACAAGGCAAATGAACACAGCAAACCAGAAGACAGATCCGCGTGCAAACGATGTTTCAAAGTGGTGACGACAGAGGCGAGTAGCACGACTAATTTGTAGTGTTGTGACGTTCACGAACGAACTGGTTCTTTTGAACGGCTCGTTCATATGAACGATGGGAACTGAGTCGCAGCTGGGATCCGTTCACCCAGTTTACAAAAGTGGGATATCTAAGTTCACTCCTTCCAATGATTTTTTCCACGATAAAATGAATTAAGGCCAGGCTGGCTTCTTAAAACTTAATAAATATAAAAATGAGCTAAAGGAGTCAGTTTTTTGAACGGCTCTTCGAAAGGAACGGCTCACCAAGATCTGGCTCCTCTCAAAGAGCCATAAATCCCATCTCTACTAATTTGGCAAAACACTTTAAGGACTGGCATCCTGGCCTTCATGACAAACTCCAACAGGCTAGTAAAGTTTTCATTCATTGTATTAAACCAATTACTGATGTTAGTCTGGCTGGTGGCATTAATGTTGGTTGTTTTGTTGTTGGCTATGTGTTGCTTTCCCCCAGCCCCGTGGCTCTTAACTGTGGTTTAAAGCCGCTCGTTATGAAGCAATTAGCTGGAACCAGGACTTTATTTTGACTTATTTTCTTGGATACAGCAGTTTTGTTTCTCTTCTGCTTCTCATTCATAGACCTCCTGTAGCACACAACCACACACTGCATGTCCCACACTGTCTGTGCTACAACAACGTCACGCACATACATACATGCATACACTTCCCACAATGCCACCTCCTTAAGGGGGGAGGCTCCCACTGTATCATCATCATGTATTATCTTGAGGCTGAATGAGACACTGAGCCAATCACAAAAGACAAAAAAAAAAGGTTGAGGTCAAAGATTAGCCACAGGTTTCTGTAAACTGTCTCTCTTTGATTAACATGCTTGTAATGTTTAAATTGTCCTGCAGAGGAAGAAGTCCCTGAACTGGAGGTGGAGTTGAAATTAACTGTAATCAATATTTTTTATTAGCGCCCCACTCATTGGCATTTTCATATACTAGTTTAAAAAACTTGTGGCTCATCGTTCAAAGACTGACGGATGTGAGTTAAAGAACATTTGCTGGAGCAAATCAGAGAAATAAAAGATATGAATCAAGCATCACATATTTTTTTATTGCCACCTCTAGCAAAGCTCCCTGAGTTCTTTTTCTCTATGCAATGTGAAAGTTAATGTCAGAAAAAGCTGTGTTCAAACACATTTTCAGTCATTACTAATGACAGCCGCTGATCACATAATCAAAGTTCTGTGATTCGGCTCTGACAAACACCTGCAGCAGGGCAGGTAGAAAGAAGAGTGATGGGAAAATCATGCTTGTCAGCTGAAGCGTTTTTAAGCCAAGGCTGTCATTTAAGAATATCTTAGCAGTGACATTTCATTATTGCATTAACCATTCAACATGAAATAACACTTTGAGATGCTGACATTCTTCAGTCTTTTTCAAAGTTACAAGAATCATGACAGGAAGGTACAAACTTTCATATACTGCTTATTTTTTTCCCCCTAAATCATTGTTTTAACTTTTTATCTCTTTTTCTTTTCTTTCCTTTTTTTTTTTTTTGAAAGTTAGAGCCTTTGAGATCTTCAAAGTGTTTGATGAAGTTTTATATGGTATGGCAATGGACTGCTAGTGTTTGAAGTGCAATACAGGAAGACGAAGAAATCAGGTTTTGACGTATATTAAACACACAAGCACACACACAAAATGGCACATGTCAATAACGATGTCACAAGTTTTAAAAATTGGGACAAGAGTTGTACTCGAGTCTGAATCCCACAACACGCAAAAAAAGAAGGTTAACACACGCACACATAATGAAGGACTCAATAATGAGGACCTCCAACATTCTTGCTGATCACTTCAAACATTAGTTTGTTCATTCTTGATATGAGTCTTTCCAGGAGGTTAGTAGGAACATTGCTCCAAGTGGTGAAGATGCTTCATGTTTGGCATCCACTGTCTGGAACTCACTCCATTTTTGAAACTCTCCATCCATCCCATAATGTTCTCAATGTGATTTAGATCAGGGGAACACACAGGATGCTCCAAAAGAGTAATATTGTTCCTTCGAGTGATAGAAATCCTTCGCTGGGGGGGCCATTGTGAACTGCAGTGTTACACAGACCAGGTCCCTCAGTCATGTAGGATTCCTTCTGCAACATCTCCACTTAGCCACCTGCTGTTTGATGCCCCTGCACAATCATCAGCCCCATTGTTCCATTGATGAAAAAAGCCTAGAAAACATCTCAGTAGGATCTCCTTGTCATGACAGTAACATTGGACACCATCAGGACCATCAACGTTCAATTTTTTCTGCTCAGAGAGTCAAAACTTTCTTCCACCTTTCAATGTCCCATGATGCTCTCTGTCAAAATCCAAACAAGCAATTTAGTGGAAGGTGGCAAGGCCTTTGAAGAGTTTTTGTTTCTAAAGCTCTTCTCTCTCACACGCCGTCTGATGGTTATTGGGCTGCAGTCGGCTCCAGTAACCACCTTAATCTGGGCAGACGATCATCTGGTGACTTGACAGACAGCCAATCAGATCCTTGGGTTCAGCACTAGTGAAATGTTTTTGGGTCTACCACTTGACTTTTTTGTTCCATAACCCTCAGGATCTTAAGGGAAATTCAAAATGGCTGTATTATTGCGTCCAACCTCAGCAGCAATGGCGCGGCAGCTGGACAATCCAGAGACTTTTTTGACCTTTGCCATCAGGAGGTAATGCACTGCAAAAACTGAAATGTAAGCAACTCTGTTTGTCTTATGTTACGCATAAAGGGCTTATTGTTCTTGATATGAGCCACATTCAACTGACAAATCCTGAAAAATGTCCTAGTTCAAGTTATTTAAAGGCAGTAATAACGTCCGAGTGACTTGTAACAAGTCGAAAACATCTGCCAATTGGGAGAGAAATTTTTTTTTTTCAAGTTTCTTGAAATCAGAAAACATTCCTAATGCAAGAAAAAAAATTCTGACCCCACTGGCAGATTTTTTTTTGACTCATTACAGGCAATTCAGACACCATTTTTGTCTTCAAGTAACTCGAAATTAGGCATTTTTTAGAGCTTGTCGGATGAATGTGGCTCATATCTAGAATAGTAAGATCATTTTTTACTTAATATGAGACAAACACTTGCTTGGATTTCTATTTTTGCAGTGTGACAGTGTGAATATGTGACAGAAAATGACCTTGAATCTACATTTCGGTGCAGATTTTGTCTTTGACTGTGCTCTTAAGTTTTTGATCACAGAATGTTCTGGTACACAGAACACTTCACTTTAACTTTTTTTTTTTTTTTTAATGCTGACTCAATTCATTTTTGTCTCGACACAATTCTTCTTTTTACATTTTGAAACTGTACTTAGAACCTTTTTTTTGATCCAACACTGCAAAATTTTAATTTGTGCAATTTTTCCCGACATTAAAAAAAGGCAGAGACTTTTGTCAATGTGATGAGTGGGATCATAAATACAGACCCAGAGCGGACTTTAGGAAAGCTGCCGAGCTACAAGGAGAACAAATTAAAGACAGAACTCAAACTGGAAGGATGAACAAATCTCAAGCCAATATTTGAGGGGTCACACTGAGGACTGTGACAAATCCACAGCCCACTGCATACACCCAACAAACATACACAAACACACGCACACACACACACACAATGGCACAATTAAACAGAATATATACATTAACAATGCTTATTGACAAGCACATAAAAAAACAAAAAAACAAAAAAAAAAACACTTTTCCCAAGATGCAGCTGACCACACTTTAAAGTGTATTTTTACCTGCTTTACTTTCGGATACAGTGTGAGAGCTGTAGACACACACACACACACACACACACACACACACACACACACAGACCTGACTTGATAATGAATTCAGTTTTGACTCGGTAACAACTGACACAGTTTGGAGGTTGTGTAGGAGACCTTTGTGTGTGTGTGTGTGTGTCTACAGAGGGTGAGTGTGTGTCACCTCCAACACTTCCAATAGCTGTAGAGGGTATAAGTCCACACTTTTATACACACTTTACAAATAAACAGCAGTGTGTATGTGTGTGTGTGCATGAGTGTATGATCACACACACTTACGCTCAACTCCATTCTCCCACATCCACTCTAGTGTGTGTGTGTGTGTGTGTTGTACAGTGAGTGCCTGCTGCTGGTGTGCGCTCAGTGTGCCTTTATGCAAGGCAGGTGAAAGAGGTAAATTGGGCCGTTCCATCATGCGATGCGGGGAGGCCAGGCTGACATGCTGATCAGGTGCGCATGCATAATGGCCACCAAAAATAAGCTCTGTTTTGAATAATGCCCCCCTATTCCAAAAAAAGAGAAGGGAGTAGAAGAAGAAGAAATGCGGCGGTCTGCTCTCGGTCCGGCTGGGATCTCATCCATCTTAACAATGAATGGAAATCAGAGACAGACTGCCACCGACCGGGGCCTCCGCAGAGCCCACTTACATCTCTTTCTCCCACTCACCCTCTCTCTCTCTTCCTCTATCTCTCTATTTCCCCGTTATTCTTTGACCCTCTTCTCTCCCTTGTTGCCTCCACATGCTTTTTCTCCTTCTCTTTCGTTC